>VUYV01000163.1:2130415-2159699 GCA_008711295.1 Anarhynchus alexandrinus | reverse complement strand
GTTCAATCTAAACCTGCCCTCTTCCAGTTTGAAGCCATTCCCCCTCGTCCTATCACTCCATGCCCCAGTAAAAAGTCCTTCCCCAGCTCTCCTGGAGCCCCTTTAGGGACTGGAAGGCCGCAATAAGATCTCCCCGGAGCCTTCTCTTCTCCAGGCTGAACAGCCCCAACTCTTTCAGCCTCTCCTCATAGGAGAGGTGCTCCAGCCCTCGGATCATTTTAATTTATGCTTCCTTCCCCTTCCATGCAAGACTGTACCTTACTTTTTTCTCAGCTGTGTCCACCCTGGCCCTGATCTAATTTCTCCAGGACTCAACCCAAAGCACTTCCACGCTTGCGACAGGAGCCAACGGCTCTTCCACCCCGCAGGTCTCACCCCGCTCACCGTCCCGCCGGAGGGGCTGCCGCGTGGTGGGGGCTCACGAGCTGTGCCACACCGCACCTCTTGGGGCGTCCTCTCCTGCCCTCACACCTCCCACGTGCTTCCTCCTCAACTCTCACCTTTTTGCAAGACAACAGCCGGCACAGATGTTGAAGTCTGCTAAATTACACAGAATCTCTTGTTATCCCCCACTTTAAGCCTCTTGGTGCCCCTAAGTCCATCACAGATGATCACACTAGCGGTCCTTAAAGACCGTAGCGTTAGACATGTTTATTGAGGTATATGCAGTGTTTTAGACGTTGACCACTACAGGTTTGAAAGTGGACTGCTAGGAAAACTTTAAACGCCGGATGACTGAGCTCTGACATTAGACGCCCACCACCACACCAGCTGCTTTCCCGCATGTTCTTGGCGACAACCAAGAGAAGGTAGGAGCGGCGGAACTGTCATACCGAATACTGTCACAGCGGTGACTACGTATGGATCACCGAGGCACTCCCTAGAGAGTCCCATGGAGCATCAGCAGCTGCCGGGGAAAGAGAAAGGGTACGATGTTCAGCAGCTGCTAAAATTAGTTTTAAGCATTTTATGGAATATGGAAGTGACGAACAGTGAGATTAAGACAGATTAATCAGTTACAATAATTTGCCTGCATAAACAAGAGCCCGAAGATGTTGTCATCTGTTTTAGGAAGCAGGATTCAGAGAATTCACATGATCATCTCATAAAATATTTAGTGAAATACAGAACTCACTAATTACAATATAATAATACAATATAATGATACTCGATTCAGTCTCTTATTCTTCATAGTTCTACTAGCAGGAAAAACAGCCACTTCGTGGGTCTTTCAAAAGAGAATTTCCAAACCATTCTGGAAGTATGGCAAAGTGACGTATTTCTTACCATGAATTCAAACAAGAAAATTAGCACTCATAACAGAATTATACATTCTAATAGCAAATCAGCTGATATTCACAGCTAGAAAAACAAGGGCAGACAGAGCAGCTGATTATCAAATCCAGGCCCCTGTAATTACCAACAACTAACACCCAGAAGCGAACATGATGCATAAAGGAAAGCAAAAATTCCTTCTGGCCCTTACAAGATCAGTGGAAGCTCTGAAGGACAGAATTAAGTGCAGCAGAACCACATGATCAACAAACAACAATAAAGACTCTTTATAATCCTGTTTTTTAGGACAGCAAAAAATTAAGACCTTCAAAGCTGGTATCACAAGATTTTTCTAACGTTACAATTATTCCAGTCCTATAACGCAATCACATATGTTCACTTCTCAAAGCAAAACGCTTTAGGCTCGCTGGCCCCACAGCCTGCGGGAGGAGACTCCAGAAAGCCATTCCGCACCCAGCCGACGTCTTCTGCTCTGAAAATCTTCCCCAGCACTAATTTACACAAATTTTCTTTTAAGCTAAATAAAAATTTATTCCAAAGCTACTTATGAAGAGCCATCGTGTAAGAACGTCTTAAACATTTTTCGTAACACTGCCAAAACCCGGTGTTCCTACAGGGAATCAGCAAATAACGGATTTGCCGCAATGGCACTAGGAGGCAAAGAGCCTTCTACCCCCAAAGCCACTCGTGTAGAGAACTTTTGCTTTGCTTTTCTACAGATGAGATCTTTCATAATCTAAAAATATTTCACCATTGCAAAAGATGTAACACATCCATTAGAATGACATGTTAATTGTTTACTCCGCACTTCTGGAGCTGTAAAATTGGCTTCTTGAAATCCTAAATGCGGAGACCCACTTCATCCCGTTCCCGTAGCAGCAGAACGCCGCATCGATGCACAGCAGAGCCATTAACGGCACTTCACGTTCAGGGACCAGATCAGTATGATCGTAAAAAGCAACTTACGCAAACAAAATAGTTCTCTTTTATGAGAAAGAAAGGTTTAACCTTCTTTCCGTTCTAAGAATTCGGGCCACCAGTAGGTGGTGTGTCTGGAAATGCCAAGTAGGTTTTTTCCCCCCCTACAGATGAAATGCAAAACTCCACCTGCAGCACTGGTGGGTTTATGCAAGACTGAGGCTCCACCGCCTCTGCAAAATCAGCTTATTTTATCCATGTGATTTTGAGCTGGGCAATTCCAAGAAGTGCGAGGATGATGATGCACACCTGAAAATTTAAATACAAACGAGCAAAATGGGATCGACTTGAAGGTAGGAAAACTGAGATTTATACCGTCAGTTTAGCAAATGACCCTCCTCAGCTGCTAGACTTCTCTCAGTCGAATACTTCTCTTTAGATTGTCCAGAGGCTTTTAAAAATACCACGTAAAGCAGTAATTATCGCTTTATATCTATGTAAAATATGCTTAGTTACAATTTGCAAGTAAATCTCTTAATTCTTGATCAGCTGAGCTGTAGGTTTGAATGGACTCTATAACTTGAGAAAATGCCAGAGGCGGAAAGGAGGTTCAAATGAACATTAGGCAAAATAAAACCGACACAGAAGAGGGAAAAGATGCTTGACTAGTTCTAGTAAAAAAGGAACCAGCAGAAACGGGGTTAATTCAGCCTTATAAGGCTGTTCAGCAGCACTTCAACTGCACACAAATTAGAACAACCCTGGGAATCTATAAAGCTTGTTTTATTGCCAAGGACACGCAGCCAGATCTGCATTTTGCTGTTGTAAACTATCCTTTATTTAAGACGTTTTAAAACAGAGTAGACTTTTATATGATTTTTTTTTTTTTTTTTTTACTGCCGAATCATCAACAGGTGGCATTCACTGCGGCTTCGCACACCTAAATCCAAAGTTTTTACTGAGCCGAGAGTGGAAGTTGACAGATCCATGAAGCGTGTACCCGAGCAAGAGCCAGCCCGCGTCGTCTGGAGGAAAATCACCTCTGCAGAAATGGAATTAAGGTAAAAAA
This sequence comes from Anarhynchus alexandrinus, assembly GCA_008711295.1. Lineage (NCBI taxonomy): Eukaryota > Metazoa > Chordata > Aves > Charadriiformes > Charadriidae > Anarhynchus > Anarhynchus alexandrinus. The sequence goes on along the minus strand of VUYV01000163.1, from coordinate 2,156,416 downwards.
AAAAAAAAAAAAGAGTTTCACAGTTACACGGTTACCTGTACCGCTTGTAATTGCTTGGCTTTCGGTGGCCTTTCAGATGTAATTAAAATCCGATCACAGACGGACCTTTGAAAAATCAGTTGCTTGCACTGGTAACTTATCTTTTATTGGACTTAAAGCACTTTACTGCCTTATTCAAAAATAAAAGGGTGTGACATAAAAGACAACAGCTCATGCCTGACTGCCACAGCTGCTCGAGACAGACACCAAAACTTCTTCAAATAAGTGTAATTTCGTATGGGTATTTTAGCATAAAGATTTACATTATGGAAATGCTTCAAAACACAGCTACTGTGCAGTTATGCCTGTTTCACTAAGAAATAAAAGCTTTGGAACAGATATCTGTATTTAAGCATCTGCTAGCCACTTCTGCTAACTTGAATACATTTAAGCAAACTCGGAGCTGTATTTCTGACTGAAAACACTCTAACGCTCCTACTCCATTAGTGATCTGCTCCTTTTTCTCCCCCAGCTGGGTTTAACTCATTAAAAGGTGGAGATATGCCTGAATTTTACTAGTAAACAATTCAACTTTTTTTAATACGTTTTACTGCAATTAAAATCAAGGGGGTTGGTAGTAAGATGAAGATCAAAGCAATTCAAGATATTTAAAATTTAACACAAAATACCCTGAGTTGTCATTCCCTTGCTGTTTTTTTTTTTCTTTGGGCTGTCTTTTGTTTGAATGTTTTTTTCTTTTAAATAAACTTGTAGCAATGCTTCAAGCCCATAGCATTCAACCTTTGTAAGTAAACAAATCAGATCACTGATATTTTCCATTCCTATCCGGAAGTCAGTGCAACATAATTAATCACAAAGAAAAGCAAATTGAGTATAATAATGCTGGTGTAAATCAATATGCTGCTTGTATTACCTTCATTTCGAAAATCTGCCTTTTCCTTCCCCCCGAAAGCAGAAGGAACCAACTGCTTTTCATCTCCGTTACCTTCTCAGCCACAGACTCTGCTACTTAATAGCCTTACCAGCTGATGATGAAATAAATACATATCTTTTATATATATATATATATAAAAGAATAAAGTTTTTCTTCAGTGGGCTAAACTCACTCATCTGATTTTCTGTATTTCTACATTTTCCAATACTGAATCCCTGAAGGGCACATAACATTTTAACAGTTCTGCCCTCACAATACATCATCGTGTAGAACAAATTTGAATTCTTTTATCTGAACCTTTGTCCATATATTCAAACATGATGTTTCCTACAGCCTCAGCTGTGTATGTTAAATTAGCAGAAGCATATGGTACAATGCTGGAGTACGAGATTAATGGTTTTCCATTTGCAAATTGCAGGTCCAAGGATGTTCATTGATTATTAAAAGAAAACAAATGGAGCTAAAATTCTACTGCCTTCCAACCTGCATGAAGCAACACTGCCGATGAAAAGCTTTTAATAAAGAGATCCAAGTAGCATAATGGTAAAAAGATTCCTACATGATCTTAAGGCATACAGGAACTGCAAATTCTCTTATTTGCAATGTACATAGTGTCCTGTAAAATAACTTCAGAAATTTACTATTTGTACTGTTATATTTCAGTCAATTTTAAGTCTAATTAATTTGCCTTCTAAAAAACTTCAATTTCCTATACAAAACTGTACATCTTTTTCCATTCCAAACAAAATGCTTACTATGAACTTAGTTGAGAACAACCAAAAATCTGATTTTTTGGCATTAGCACCAAACTGTGAGTACTGATACCTTTTCTGCAGATATTTTAACCATGGAAACTTATTCTGCCTCAATATCACCTGTTATATGTAACAGCACAACTTTTAACCTAAATGGATCACATTTGTGTAATGAAAGCATATCTTCTAGATTAGCTGATAAATCAGAACACCAACAATATGTTATCAGTCTTTTCTTATCATGTCTTTACACAATATTTCTTTTTCCCATTGGTTTTGTAGGAAACATTCTGATACTGGTTGTCAACATAAGCTTTCGTGAAAAAATGACTATTCCAGACCTTTACTTCATAAATCTGGCAGTAGCCGATCTCATTTTAGTTGCCGATTCTCTCATTGAGGTTTTTAATCTTGACGAAAAGTATTACGATATCACCATTATTTGTACCTTTATGTCTTTGTTCCTTCAGATCAACATGTATAGCAGCATTTTCTTTCTGACATGGATGAGTTTTGACAGATACATAGCACTGGCAAAAGTAATGAGGTCCAACATATTTCGCACTATGCAACACGCTAGATTAAGCTGCGGTCTCATATGGATGGCATCTATTTCTGCAGCACTAGTTCCATTTACAGCTGTGCACTTACAACACACCGGAGAGGTCTATTTTTGTTTTGCAGATGTAAAAGAAATCCAGTGGCTAGAAATAACCTTGGGGTTTATTATCCCCTTCGTGATCATCGGTCTTTGTTACTCATTAATTGTTCGAGTTCTTATAAAAGCACACAAGCACAGGAGTCTTCGGCTGCGGCGACAAAAGGCTCTTCGAATGATTTTTGTCGTTGTCTTGGTTTTCTTTATCTGCTGGCTACCTGAGAATGTCTTCATTAGCGTTCAACTCCTGCAGAAGAAAAGCGAGCCTGTCTCTTCGAGCAGCCCATCCTTCAGACACGATTATCCTTTAACAGGACATATTGTGAACCTGGCAGCTTTTTCTAATAGCTGTTTGAACCCCTTAATTTACAGTTTTCTAGGGGAAACCTTCAGAGACAAACTGCGACTGTATATTGAACAGAAAACAAAAATGTCAACGCTACATCGCTTTTGTCAGGCTGCCTTAACGTCTGTCATTCCTGACAGTAATGAGCAATCGGAAGTCTGATTTAGTGGTGGTTGTATAAAACATATGACTGTGAAGTTGTGCAAATAGTGAACAAAATGCTTGCTACTAACAGAAAAAAAGTGCGTTTCTGTATATGTCTGTGTATATATATAGTATCGCTCTACTGAGTATTGAAGGTTTATATTCAAAATGTTTTTATGACAAGACTTTAATGTAGAAGAACATGTTTTAGTCAGATTTATATTTAATTATGAACAGGATTATTAAAAGCTGAGCACTGAAGGAGCTTTATTTTGTATTATACATGTATGAATGACAATATGGGAGAAAAATTTATCAAGTTAGGAAGACTCTAGATGTAACCTGATTACCAGAGATGCTACTTTGCTGGTGTATATGAGGTACTTCCACTGAAATAATGAAGCTGCCCTAACGGTGGGGAAAAAATCATTACGACGCATCGACGTGGAAATGCAGAAAACATTGATTTTTTCATCCAAATATGTTAAGATAAATTACTTTGCTTAGAAGAACTACATAGTACTATGGTCACTGTATTCTAGCATGTCTTCCACTATTAACTTTTTTAAATCTTTATATAATCTAGCACGGTGGTGAGTTTTTGTCTCATAAATGTAATCTACTGTTTACATCAGTACTTGATCAAAACTGAGATCATCTGTAACTATATCGCTCATCTCAAAGAACTTCACAGAAGCAAAACGTAACGCTTCGTTCTGTCTTTTAAGGATTCCCAAGATAATCTTTGCCAGGACAGACATAATTGGGCCTTTTGTCAGAAATGCCAGTGCATGTCTGTATGTACATTCATATCTGCCTTCAGATTTAAATGGAAGTTCCACAAGATCTCTGCACGTTTAGCAGGCCGATTTCGATGGCCAGAACAAAATGCTGTGGCTTTCCAAAAAAAAAAAAAAGTCAATTTCTGCAAAGGAATATAAGAATTGCTTTTGAAAATGACAGAAGCCTCAGTTTTTAGAGAGGGAGAACGAACTTGTGCAATGGGGAGTGTGGTTAGCTGCCATCAGATTTGTGCATCATCTCTCCCACCTCCAGAACCCTCTGGCCTTTCGAGATTTTTAAGGTGCATGTTGGTCGCTTTGTTCATTTGAAGATAAATTATACAAAGAAAACAAATGTTAGCACCACGTACTTGAAAACAACTGTTTTTAATTTCTGCTAGAAAATAATTGGGTTTTAAATCTGATTGATGTTTAGCACAGGTTACTGCTGAACTTGTTCAGAGGGAGCTGTAAGTTCCCGGAGATTAGTGTGCAAGATCATTAAAGCATCACTTGCCGCGTCTCTAAAGTGCACAAACTCATTTCACCTCTGTGCTCATTGACTTCAGCACCAGAACGCTGCAGAATAAGATGCTTTGTCTTATTTTCAAGAGTCGTATAAGAATTAATCAACACACGAATGGATTTTAAAGGATTTTTAAACACAGATGCTTAAAACAATGACTAAAGTTACTAAGCAATAAAGAAAACAGTGAAAACAATGATTCCACTCATATTTCTCACGAAATGCTTAGAGCTTCCGAGTGGAAGCTTTGGCCACAAAAGACTTGACCTATAAACAGAAAGGCCACAAGACGATGGCTGAATTTGAAACAGATAGCTAGATATTCCCGCAACCGGAGCTGCAGGGTGGAGTCTGCGGCAGCTGCAGATTATTTGCGAGCGACAGCTAATCACAGTCTAAGGAAAAATGTCATTTAGTCACATCTTCCCTATAGAACACCAAATATATCTTCTCTCAAGAAAGATGCCAGCATTGCCATGCCCTCTCTGCGCAGAACGGGAGTTGCTAAACCAGAAATCTCACCCCACTGCGCTACATCACACATTGCCCTTTTTCCTCGTTATTTTCACCTTTGGAATTAGCCCCAATTACTCACATCCTATTGACTGCCACTGTACATCAATCACACCTTGAAAGACGGCTATTTCAGACAACGCAGAACTGAAGGAACGGGTAATTCTCTTGGCAATGCGACGCCGTGAAGACAGACGCGTCTTCTGAGCTTACAGATCTATTAGGTTTGTGTCATCTTGACACTCGCCATGAATAAATAACTTATTTGGGTCTACAGGAATACGCTTTCCCAATTGTAGTTGTTGCTTATTTTGTTTTTATAGGGGTAAACTCCTTTCCCTTCCTCCTCCCTTCCAATACAGGCATCGGGTTTATGATCAAGGCTATGACAGGAGCCCTTTCATCACCACTGTAGGTAACAAATCAAGAAAGTGTCTTTGCTCAGAATCTTATAATAATAAACAGGCAGTAATAGCAAATACCTGCTCATACATACTGTGAAATAGTTTGTTTCCACACGATCGTATTCAGCAATGTCCCGATCTCACGGTGAAACTTAGCAAAGGTAAGATTACTATACTATGAAGAAAACAATATTTACTCAGCCTGAAACAACCTATTGCACATTTAAAACCAAATTACAAATCTAAACTACCTGATGAGTTTCCTACTGTTGATATTTTGGTACAGGCTTATGAACTGTGCCTGAAACGACTAAACTTAAACATACTACTTACTTTAAATAAACAAAAAGTCTTCTTCCAGGTGAAAAAATGGCACACTTCTTCCCAAACTTTTTTTTTTTTTTAAACAGCAACTATGTACAAAGTAACATGTACAGAAATGCCACACAACTTTCACATATTTCTATACACAACATGCTTTCTGCAGCCCATCATCTTGCAGTAACTCCTCACCACAGCTTACCCATGAACAAAAAGACCGGCGCTTTATGTAGTTTTAAAATTAAAGAGCATTTTTTAAGTGAAAGAGCATGATCATCAGTAAGCAAAACCTTTTCTGGAGAGTAGGGGAAAGGGGAAATGAGCGTAAGAGTTTTGATATAACTACTTCACTTTTCCCTCTGGTCTCTCATAAATTTTTCAATTTAAGGAAAGGATTCCGTATGCCTTTCTAGAATGCCGGACTGGTGACAACGATGAGATTTAAAAACCTGCTTATCACAGATGCTTACAATCTTTGCTGTAATATTCTATACCAAGTTTCCGGACAAGAAAAGTCTGGTACTAGGGAAAGCAGGCAAAGGAGAAAAAAATAAAAAGAAAATGAGATCAAAGAATCCCTGAAACTGTTAACTGCTTTTGAAAATAATACCTTAACACAAAAATGTTGGGAATGCAGAGAGTATTACTGAGTATCTAGAAACAAAATAAATCCAAACAGCACAAACTAGCACCGGTCTGAACCTGATGACCCCAAAAGCAACCCTCTTCTCTCACCTGTGTAGAAAGATACAAGAAAAACAGTTATCTGAGACCATTTTAACATGTTAAAGAGATGCTGTAACTTTGCTGTAACTTCTAACAGTTTTAGGAGACACACTAAATACCGACTGTGCAGGCACAACACATGTGCATCTAGAAAAAGCAAAGTCAGTCCATCTAGAGATGAAGCTTGATTAATTGATGAAAAGCATTACAGGCTGTGAGGGCACGGGATGGGGAATCTGAATCCCTGAGCCAGGCGATCCCAAACTCGGTGCGAGACTTTGACAGAACAGGCAAGACGCAAGGAAAGTCACCTCTCCCTTCCCCCTTCTGCTCCACGGAAAATCAGGAGAGTAGCTGTCAGAACAGTCAATCCACCAACCCCAAAAGACAACATACACTATAAAATATTTTTTTAAAAACAAGCAAAAATCAGAATCCTTAAAACATGGTTTTCTTCAATGTTGTTTCTATCAAATGAAAGAGATACAGGTTCATCTTATATTCCCCCAGTGTAATCTCATGTTTGTATTATTAACTGAAAATGTCTTATCTGGCATATGAAATCCATCTACCGAACTTGCAAATAGGCAAGCGTTAAAAAAAAAAAGTTTTAACAGGAAAATGCTTTCAGAATTTCAGACTAAGTATCTGTGCTTTAAACAAAATTCACTGGCTGTACAGTACAGGCTCTAATCTTTTTTTCCAGCCATCAAGTTATGTTAGAAGCTAACTGATTTTTTTCTTCCCCCCCGTGTGAGGATTTTGCTGTATTCTCTCAGCTGTTTATTAAGATTGCAAAAGCTTGTCTGGACCATTTTGAATGGTTAGGACTGTCACATAGGAAATGTGTTAAAAAGTGGTTTACCATAAGTAAAAGCATGTCAAGTTCAACCTTGATTACCATTTCATTCCATTTGAACTTGTTTCAGCATAAGTAGGAAAAACAAGTGAGTGTATGAAGAAGGCAGGTGTGAAATTTAACAGCTACTCATAAGGTGAGCCGATGAATTAATTTGATTTTGATTGAAAACAACAAAGATAAGGTTTGATTTTGATTTAAGGGACAGTATCCTGCCCTTCCACTCCAGAAGTTTTACCGTACCCATTCAGACCATCAGACAAATATTTAAAATTTTCATCATAGAATAGCATAGGGCCAAATTCATTGTTTAATTCAAATGACTGAATTATATCTTTGCAATAGAAGTTTACGCTTACATTACCGATACATCTACAGCAGCCCCCGGGTAACAGTCAGACCCAGCCATCCAGAGACTGTTTAAGTTAAGAAGTTATTATTATTTTTTACGTTCTGTTTAATAAATATGTCACCAATAAACCATCTCCACCTTGGAATCGCACTTTATCTTTTTTATGCTAAATCTGCAGCAACGGACGCTGGGGAACAAGCCGTTCCTCAGACAGGCGCGCAGCCCGTGGCTGCCGTGGGCGCTGAGCTGGGCTGGCACGGAGGCACCGTGTGCTGCACGCCCCGCGCCGGGCTCTACACACCGACACGCGGGGTTTGACAGCCTGAACACCCTCCATTCATATTTATAATTTAGGCGTCCTTTCTTCACCAGTATCCTCCAAATTATTTATTCCACGTTGACATACGATACACCAAAAACTGTTAGCCCTTGGCTTTTGGCTTCCTTTTAGGCTTCCATTCCATCCCATGGCGGCAGGACACGGCCAGGAGTGGAGAATAAAGAGCTGCATGCTGAGCCAGCCACCCAAGACGACAACAAAAAAAAGCAATGCCTTCTCAGGACTTCAGCCAGTGCAGGATCAGCTCATTACGGAGTGACAGAATGGTCAGGGTTGGAAGGGACCTCTGGAGATCAGCTAGTCCAACCCCCAACTTACTTCCAACACGGTCTCTTACACGCTGCTTCAGTTGTTTTACGTACATCCAGTGAGTTCCACTACAAAATGTAAAGATGATTGTCTGAGTCTCAAAGTAACCTGTGCATTTAGAGTGGCTTTTGCAGTTGTTCGACCCAGTGATAAAACCATATTCAGGTTTCCAACCTATTTTCTCAAATTGTTCAGTCTGCTATAGGTATATACAGAAGTTTTAAACTTCTACGCTAACTACTGAACTATTCATCACCCAAAAGTAAAACCTAACTTTTTAAAATATACCTATTCTAAATAAATATTTAATGCACCAGGGTAAGCCTTTCCAAAGCAGCAACTTTGCTTACAAGTCCCAACTCATCTGAGCTGCAAGCAAAATCACTGAAAAGGCTTAAAACCTTTTCAAATGGCATGGAATGTGTTTTCTGGAAGGACTTCAGAAAAACTGAAAAAAAGACATACTAGAGAAACAGGAAAATTATTGGAATGTCGTTAAATTATCCTTAGAAATTGGAGTTAAGGCTATTTTTACAGAAGGAGCTCAGAGGTAGAATTGCCTAGTAGTGGTGGCCATAGATTTGTTCTCTGCCGCAACAGCAGAAACATTTCCTTTCCCGGGCATTCTCTCAATAGAACCACTAATATAATGGCAAATAGGATTTTCTTCCTTTCATTCTCTCTCCATTCAGAACTACAAAAGAGAAGTAGCCTCTACCTGACTATAGAAACCTTTTAACTCTTGTGTTCCAGTACTTAGTTATGAGGGAAGCGCACCCAGCAAGCAGAGAGAAACCAAGGGGAAAGCTCACTTAAACGACGTGACGACATTCCAAACATCCATCAGATGACTGAATAGCAAGGCAGGAAGAAGGTAGACATAGTGACTCCTGTGGGAATTTCATTTATAAACCTGCTTGGCTTTCAAATACATAAAGTCAGAAGAATTACTTCTGATATTAAAAGCTTAATACCTTTAGAACAGTGAGAAACGTGGCATGTGATCTTCTTATTCTACTGCAAAGTTGGCTGATGAGGCGTGACATGGTTGAAGCACCATGCAATCAGGCGTGCAGATCTGCTGGTGGACATGCTGCTGAAGTTGTCCCCAATCATACAGACCTAACTGCACACTCAGCCCATGAGGATCCACGGAAACCCCTCTGCCCCCTGCCGGATTTGTGCTCTTCTTGACCCTCACTGATAGGGAATGAGACCTTTTGTGTCTTGGCCAGAAGATTTTATTACATCAGGATCAGGACAGTTGGTCGCTCCTATTCTAAACCCAAAGTAGACCGTGACTTAATGTGGACAAATCATTGTAACAAAGATATGTTTTAAATGAAGCATGGTAAGCTTTTACCATAGAAACAAACAAACAAACCTCTACAAGTTTATTAAAAATGCCTTTAGAAAATCATGGACCTACACACTTGAACCTAAGAATAGCCAAGAAAGATGGGACTTTCATAATAAAATAAGAAAAACTTGTTTATTCCTAAGGTAACTAGAAAAAAAGAACCAGCCAAAGAGGTACATGAAGGCTCCAAAGTCTACTCTGAGTCCCCAAAAAGGCCATGACCAATTTCAATGAGCTTTGTGTTCCAGTCCAGTACAACCGTTCTGTAACCACCTCGCTATTTTACAAGTGGAGAAACATGAATAATTCCCATTTATGATTCAGTACCTTATGTAAAGGTGGGATAGAATGACAGTTATTAAAAGCGTGTATTTTCTCTGCATACTTAAGATTTTCTATTCTCTTCTATGTAACCTCTCTGCTCTGTTTTAAGCGATGCAGCTCTAAGTCTTCGATACATTCCGGGAACAGTTTTGACTGTTGAGCAGAGCTTTGTCTTCCCTTGTGCATATATGCTGTTTGCAAAAGCCTGGTCTACAGATGCAAATTATTAAGATAATGCTGAGAAATTTAATAAAACAGTGGTTGATGATCTTCCGTTTGATGTCCTACAGAACTCTTGTGGGATTCAATTACAAATAGGTAAATGCATTCAAAGACAGAGTCTGGTTCTTTAAGCAAGAGGTTCCTCTGCTGAATACCTTCATGCCTGTACTCTCGTTATTTCAGGCAGCTTCTGAAAGTCAAAAGATTACTTTTCTGTGCTAATTACCTGTTGGATGTAACAGATGAGCACTTTCCAAGTATTTATTAATCTGTGTGGCTTTAATACCCAAGCCATTTTATCTATGCTGCAATTTATTAATTACCATACATCAATATACACTAATCTTTCCTGCAGTTCGCAATATTGCATCTCAACACAACAGGTATTTTGGAGGAAACTTCTGGTGAAATACTTCTAGTTTCTCATTCATACTGTGGAAACAGCCACCATCCCCCTTTTATCTGCTCCATTTTTTTTTATTTAAATATAAATCTATTCCATCAATACACAACAATTCCTATTTTATAAAAATCCTTATACCAGACTCCTACGTTGTTTAAAAAAGCAGTAGTATTCTGTTAAGGTCAGGGATAACTGGTGCTTTTTAGAATAAACATATTTTAAATATCCGAATCTGTGCCATTTTAGGGTTTTTGAACGAATTAACATTAACAAAATAGTTCCAAGATCAGTAAAGAGGAAGTAACAAATCCACCAGAATCAGGCTTGCATTCATGTTCTACTGTGCACACTTCCAAGTTTCAACCCTGTCAAGAACAACTGCCTTTGAATGCCCATTTCTGTTCTTTATCCTATATCAGAATGTAGCAAACATTTATCCTTTCAAGCTTACAATTTAATTTTCTTGCCAAGTGGAATGTGTTTTGTGAAGTCAAACATGTAGTGGGACTTTTCTTTTTTTAAACTGAAGTTAAACATTTGTTCCAAATTTTCTATATTCAGCAATTTGGGCCTTTTCCAGCAATTTTCATTTATGATGCTAACTATGATTCTAACTCTATGATGAGTTAGAAGTCATTAACATAGAACCAGAAAAAAAAAATTGTAATTGACAAAAGGACAGAAAACAGTGTTCTCACTGGACTGGAGCCGGGCGACCCGCAGTCGAGCAGACCTAACCTCTGCTCCTTCCTTCAGCCACCGCTCGAAGACCGTTACTCAACACAGTCAGCCCAAAAGTGGGAATCCTGTGCTGAATTTCAGTTTTGTGAAGACATTTGCCGCTAAATCATGAGAGCAGGGATTTATACTGGAAACCTAACGAGAACCATCGAGGAAGGTCTCACCAGGAAGGTCTCACCATGAAGTGAAGAACGGGAGCCGAGAGGAAACGTCGAGTGTGTGCTCCAAGAAGAGAAGGAAGAATTTCCCCTCTTAATAGTAAAGAAGGGACAGTTGCGTTTCACCATCAAATTCCCCATCACTTTAATACCCTGGCTATATTAATTACTTTTATTAACAAGGAAATCACTTCAAATGTATACAGATTGAGGCAAATACCCAGAATTAGCATGAAACTCTTGCTGGTTAATGTGTAATGAAGAACGCACAATTCCTTTAAACAAAAGTAAGAAATACACCACATATTGTTTATACCAAACACAGTTGGGGACGTGAGCCTTTTGCCTGGGAAAACCATCTTCAAAGTAGCAACTGTTTTCCCAGCTGTGAATACTCTTTCCTGGGAAATCTATTCCTACCATTACAAAAATAATTTTCAAAGGAATGTAAAATTATTCAGCCTAATCTATGCATATCCGTATTTCAGACACTATTTTGTACCTTCTTCGACATGTCTGTTTACAACAGGCCTGCTAGTCTCTGTAAACACTATATGGTGTCACAATCAAATTTACCCCTTTTAAAGAATAAATAAATGTATGGGTAATTTAAAAAAATAATTTAAAGCAACTCTATCAATATTCTGATGAAAAAGTGTTAGCAGGAAACAAATATTTCAGTCCCATAAGCAAAGCACAAAGTTCGTGGGGTTTTTTTTTTATTTATTTTTCCTAATTTGAGAAATATTGCAGAGACGATAAGAAAGCAGACAAACCAAGTAAGATCTCACACAGTAAGTCGTAAGTGCCAAATGGGTTTATAGCTTCCTAATTTATTTTTTTTTTCAACTCTCAGAAGGCCATCCTGCGGCGAGGCAATCGGAAGCCAATGGGCCAGCAAACCTGTCTCTTCGGGCAAGTAAGAAAAAATACAACCAAAACAAGAATAAACATTCAACTGAAAGGTAGCCCAAAGGAAAGAGAAATAGGCCCAATATTTCAATTACAGACTAATATCCATACTGACATTTAACTTTGCCATTCTGACAAATAGCTGTCACCCCCCCTTTATCACCGGGAAACCGCTCACTGCTGATGTATCCTCACATCAAGGCGTGGGGGCAGACGGAGGGATGGGGGGAAGATGAAAGATTGTGTCATCTTCTCTTCATAACATGGACAAAACTCTACTTGCATGTAAGAGGCATTTTTTTAAATGGTCAAAAAAAACCCCCAAACAGTACAAGACAAGATTCTTGTCTTAGGAGTTTATGCTAAATAAAATGAACTTTTTTGAATTTATCTTCCTTTTTTCAACATTTAAGATTGGTTTTCTACATATTTCTTAAACAAATTAATGACAACAGATAACACTAATGCATACAACAGAGGATTAAGCTAGTAAAGCAAAACCAAATACAGGAAGAGTTGATAGTGGAATTGCACTGCAAGCAGTTTCCAAAATATGTTTTTAATGTATATAAGATACATCTAATTTTGGTAGCCTGGTAAACAGAAGAAAATCCTGCAACATCAACACTAAGTTGTAACTTCACGGCATTTTGTAGGATGAGAAAATACAAAACAATTTATTTTGATCATTACAAGATAAGCTTCCCATTAATTAAAAAAATAAATTAATGGAACAATAAAGGATTACTGAGTTTGTTTGCAAATCATCCACAACTCATTATTTCAACAACAGGCTTGGGTATGAATTAGTGGGTTGTCAAATAAATAAATACACTTTCCGATGATAGCTTTACAGTATCTGCTTGATAGGTTTTGTAGCATGAATGTCTGGTTTGCATTCATTAAACATTCAAATTACTGCCCCGGTTCCCCGATTACAAGCAGCATTAGAGATCGTATCAAAGCAGCATTCCCAGCTATTCCACCAAGCTCACGCCAACACATTTATTTCCACAGCTTAAACATAATTTTATGTGGTTTTCCACTACTACAAGCAATGATTTTAAAGAATCGTTTTTTGTGGTTCGCTTTGCTGTAATACTAGCTCAATAACTCCCTCTTGGCCTTTATGATAACCTCCAAAAAATTGAACAGAAAAACCCTTTCCCTACTAATTTTGCCATTTTCCATTTAGTAAACAGCTCTCACTGTTTGGGCACCTGCACGCTGGCCCTCTGATTAAAGAACCACCATGAGCTACTTGTTTATTTGCCATTGTTTGTACTATCTGTATGGAATCTCAAAAATTAAATTCCTTTCCCACTGGTTTTGCCTTTATCTGGGGGAAAATGTTGATTCCTCCTCCTCCAACCCCTCGCAACGCCGAAGCTAAGAAGGAACATGCAAGGAGACGCCCGCTGACTGCCTGGGCATTACCTGAAGTACCCTTCAACCACCAACAACGGGATTTGATTAATATTGATTGCCTCTTAGGCATTGTAGTTTTCCTCAAAGTTACAATGTTTGTCTAGGCTAAATTGGGAAGGAACAGGAAATTAATATTGCTTTCTACAGATTATGAATGTTCAGTCTTGTCTAATAGATGTTCAGCTCTGGACAAATTTCTTACTGTTGTGTAGAAAGTCAGCAGCTCTGGAAGCGGCACTGGAGAAACGAGATCTACCCTTAAATTACAAGGTTAAGAGATCCTTTGATACAGTAAGGTCGTTCTGGGTAGAACTCTAATAGCCTTCATAAACAAAGCAACCACAACATGTTGTTCCCTACCTGCGGTGTTGTAAGTGTCAGTACTGCTGTTTCGATAAGCTCGGTGGCACTAAGGCAGCTGCAATTCTGAAGGGTGAAGAAATCCATAAACAGAAGCAAGACACGGGGATCTGCAAACGAGCACTTCTAAAGCTTCTGTTAGTTCCAGATGACACGCTAACAATATTGTAATTTTTTTTCCCCCCAGAGAACCAAAACAAAAATTAATTTGTCTCAGACAAGGTCCATCAGAAAGTTTTTATCTAAGAAGCCAGTATTTAACTTCAGACCACCAGTCTAGATGGCACATTTTAAATCTCTTTTCTTTGTTATGTGACAATTCAAAAGAATCATCTTCGACTATAGGAAGATTTAACATGCGAGTGTCTTAGTAAACTACAAAATCATTAAAAAAACCCAAGTAAAACTAATGTCTAGGCATTAAAAAAATAATAATAAATCAATGCTTAAAATGTGGGGTTTATTGCCAAGTAGTTAAATAAAACAGTAACATTATGAATATCTGTCAGAGAAAAAAAACCACAAGGCTGAATTAAATTTAAAAACTTGTCTTTCTCAGCTCCACTAGAGATGTGTCATTTAGAGCTGTGTGGCTCTCAGATCATTCATGAAAACATTTATATTGGTCTTGAATTGCTCATTGCTATTTAATGTAAACAGAAGAAATTGAGTAGATGAAAATCAATAAAACATCAAGATTACTCTGAAAGGTCAAGTTGTTCCAAGGAAAACCGCTTTAGTCTTTGGCTGGTAAGAATTTTTGAAACAAATTTCATGAAGGAATGATGAATGTACACTAAATCCGGTCACTTAAGATACAATTCAACTTGCCTGCCTGCAGCTCTATAAGGAAACCAATTAAAGATTTACATTTTCCACTTTGGAGACTAAAACTGCTGCACTAGAATAGAAAAAAAAGTAAATCACAGGAAAGTGACTTAATGAACCAGTGAAACCTCTCTCCCACAAAAAGCTATGTAATAGCTATATACGTATAATATACATTGTTATCTGTTGACTTCTTTCCATCACATAAGAGACTCCTTAGGAGGAACTGGCGTCTACCTGTCCTAACTTTAATAATGCCAGAAAAAAAAAAAAAGTTTTCTTTGTCTTTTAATGCAGTAACTGAGTTAATCACAGCTCATCAGAATCCAGTTGCGATGATTCAGGAATTTCTGTAGGTCTATCAAGGTTCCAGCTAAGTTTAAAGTGACAGAAATAAAAGTAAAGAAAGTAAGGCTGCAGAATAAACACTCTCAGCAGTTGCCTTCGTTTTGGTTCTAAATTTCTTCTTTGGAACCATCCAGACTAACTGAGCACACCACTGCAGTCTCGGAGTTCCTCCTGATCTTCCTGCACACACAAAGCAATTCTACCTTGTTTTCTACTGCGTTTTCCATGCTGACAAGGTTTGATGACCAAAAGCATTTTAAAGCATAAGTGCCATTGTGACTTAACCAAGTATTTCACACAAAGCCGGGAGCGCACACGCTGAGGAACAGTCATGAACTGGTAATCAGCTAGCTTCCATTAACCATTTCTGAAGCAAAATTGTTTAAGAGCTGCCTAACATTTTTCATTCTCAACAGCCATTTCAAACAAAAAACGTGGTCTGCTAACTTACACTTCCCTACTATCAACAGTTATAGTTTATAAAGCTGATGCCAAGAAACGACTTGTCATAGACCTTATATGGTATTCCCTAAAACTAACACTAGATACATGTCTAAGCCACCCACTGACACCAACTTTTGTAATTCTAAGAACACTTGTGCCTAGTGGTGTTCCCTAATAGTATTAAGGATTCTCCTTTCCATGTAATATTTGCTCTTTCACAGTCCTACAGTCTGCACGGCCAACAAATACTAATTTGGGGGTTCTAAGAACTTATCACACGATATTAGATTGTCCAAGAAGGCCCCGCTTGCTCGGGGTTTGAAGCCCACTTGGGATTTTTTCCACTTCTACATGAAATTATACAGATTGTCACAGGCAATAAAACTTTAATTTTGACATTTCAATTTCACACTGTTTTATCCTGGAAAATTATTTTCCCTCAAATTGAATTATAGCGCCATGAATCTAAAGTCATACCCCACAGAGGAAAGGAGAAACATTCCCACTTATTAAGCTATAAATACCATATTTTCTATTTCTGCTTTGAAATAGACAAAAATGCAATCTTTCCCTACTTTACTTAGGAACGTTTCTGCTGAGTTCAAAACTGCAAGAATTTACAGACCTCTGAACAGCTACTGCCGATAGGTTGGCTTTTCTTCTATGATGCTTCACAAACCCTAAACGTAACAGCTAGAGACAAAAATATTCTTCCCAACGAGCTTAAATAAAGCCTAATAACAAAATAAGTAGTACTACTTCTTAGTTATACAATCTCCATTGAGCTATACATCTCATGATAAATAAAGTAACAAGCAGCTTTCACATCTATTTTCTGTTAGACCGGGAAACATAAGAGAGTTTAACACCATGGCTTAACATCACCTGGAGAATTCCTGAGGAAAACACATTTGCCTTTTCTTCTCCACTTCCCAACAGTATCAAACCGCTTCACATTTCTTTGATCCACGTTCTACAGTAACCACTCAGAACAGCAGAATTGAATCACCCTCTTTATGTATCATTTCCATCACAAAAAAAACTTACAGCTCTAAGTTTCCACTTAAATAACATCTCAATATTGTTAATTTCATTCTCATAAAATTAATTCATAAATGTTCAGTAATACAAAGAGACTGCTGACACCTTCTGGCCACTTGACATTCTGTCCAAAAATCAAGACAATTTCCAAGAAAACATCTTTCATGTTTTTCCAACCACTCAGGATCACATGAAGACTCAGACTACGCCTATATTGCCGTATGACAGTTGCTTAAAGCCATATGGTTCACCTTTCACCCACATTCTCTCACCCGTTCTCTGTCTTTCACAGAAGCATCCAAAACAAAGACAGATCACATTCTCTGACTGCCACAATCCTACCCAGATTTGGCTTAATTTATCTTCTCCTTTTAACTTTGACTCTAGGTATATCCCATCCAGGGAATCACTGCAACTGAATCAAATAGTACATTCAGATTCAGTACTGAATCTCTAAACCCTTCACGCCACAGGTAACAATATATCCACATTTCATTGAATTAAACAGTCAAAACCAGGAGGACCTACCTGCAGATTTTGTTTCTTTTTCTTTGTTTCAGTTTCTGATTCCAGCTCTCCCTCTGGGGCCTTCAGCTTTAGCTTTTTTCTTTTTTCTGCCTTCATTTCTTTTTTTTCCACATTCATTTTCGGCATTCTCAAATAGAACTATTCTGTAACAGAAACCACCAAACTGCAATTAGAACCCTTTTTTATATTAAATGTCAGTCTTGTATACAGACAGAGTTATAGTATAATTGCACTGGTATAAGAATTATTTGTCACTACTTAACTATGAAAAGGTATGTCTGCACTGAGTTTTGGAGAATTTTCATCATGTTTGCTTTAGGAATACGTTATAGTTAAGCTACTGTAAAACCAGAATGTCATTCTCCTGTGGAAAACTCAGCGCCTCTCAGGGCCTGTTGCGGAAAATGCTTCACTGACCCTCCTGGCAGTAATCCCCCAAAACCGATGTCGTGGTTTCTGCAGGTTATAACGCACCACATGGAACTGTCCGATCGATTGTCTACCTCAGGTAACACCACTCAGGCCTCTCTCTTCTCAAAATACATTAATGTGACTGTTAGTCATCTCGTTAATACACATATGTGTGCATACACACATACCCACAAGCAAAAAGTAACCCTACTTGAGTCCTAAACAGATAGTTGTAAACCATCAGCTCTGTTTATAGTGTCAGTTTTTCCTGTTTTCATAGAATCGTCCAGGTTGGAAGAGGCCTTGAAGATCAAAGCCCAACCATCAACCTGACACTGCCAAACCACAACTAAACCACATCCCTCAGCACCACATCTGCCGGGCTTTTAAACACCTCCAGGGATGGCGACTCCACCACTGCCCTGGGCAGCCTGTGCCAGTGCTTGATAGCCCTCCTGGGGAAGAAATTTTTGCCTAATATCCAAACTAACTCCCTCCTGCGCAACTTGAGGCTGTTTCCTCTTGTCCCATCACCTGTTCCTTGGGAGAAGAGACCAACACCCACACACACACTCTCCTTTCAGGGAGCTGTGGAGAGCGAGAAGGTCTCCCCTCAGCCTCCTCTTCTCCAGGCTGAACACCCCCAGGTCCCTCAGCTGCTCCTCATAGGACCTGTGCTCCAGACCCCTCACCAGCTCCATCGCCCTTCTCTGGACACGCTCCAGCACCTCAATGTCTGTCTTGTAGTGAGGGGCCCACATTCATACAGAACGTGGGAAAACTACGCTCAAAGAATTACGTCTCATGAGTTGCACCTTTCATTTTACACAGACATTATGGTGAATGCCCAAACCACGACGAGGGGCCGCAGAGCGCGCGGTTCCGAAGCCAGGTCTGGCGGTAACCGCGCGTCATTTCTCCGAGAGAAAAAAAAATAATCTGATTTACGGGGCTTTCAACAGCCGCCCCACACAGCCGCTCTCCGTGCGAGAGCACAAACGCAGCAGTTGACCCCATCACCAGCATTTACCCCGAAACACCCCCCGAGAGAGGGGACCCCCCCCGCCCGCGGGGCCGCTCGGGCCCCGCACGAGTTCCGGCCCCGCCGCCGCCCCTCAGGGACCCCGGGGTCGGCGTCTCCTTTCACTGCGGAGCCACCGAAGGCTCCGTGAGGAGAAAAGTTTCTAAACGCGAGCACCCCTCAGGGGAAAAGCCCCGTTACCGCCCCCCCCCGCGCCACCCGCCAGCTCCGCGGCAGCGCGGGCCCCGCACCCACCGCCCACCCGCAGCGGGGCCGGGAGCCGCACCGGCGGACGGGGGAGCGCCCCCCTCGGCCGCCGCTGCCCCGGGAGACCCCCGCCGCTCCCCCCGGAGCCCCCGCGGCCGGTGAGGCGCCCTCAAGTGAGGGACACGGAGCACGCGGCCCCCCCGCACGCACCTCTGGGAGCCGCCTCCTCTGCACATTTAACTGAGCCCCACGCTTGGCGCCGCAGCCCGCCCCCTCCCTCTCATTGGCTACAAGAAGAGAGCGCAGGCGTCTGGTTGGCCCTCGCCGTGCCAATCTCCCGGGCGGCCAATAGGAAGCCACGCTCGGGCTTAAAGCGCCCACCGGGGAACACGCGTGCTGAAGAGCTCTCGGCCGGCTTGTTGGAGGCGCGCTTGACGTCATCTTTCCGCGCCGAGATCCGCCACGGAATCAGACCCCGCCTCCTGCGTGAGGGGCGGGGCCACGGCGGTTGTCCCGCCCCCCGTTGCCCGGGTGATCCCCGCCGGGCGCCGCCTCCCCGCAGGGCCCGACAGGGATCCACCCGCGGCTCGGCAAGGATCCACCCGTGCCTGGCAGGGGTCCACCCGGGTTCTGACAGGGGTATATCCGCACCCCGACAGGGATCCACCCGGCAGCACGACAGGGATCGACCCACGGCCTGACACAGATCCACCCGCTCCCCAACAGGGGTCCACCCGTGCCTGAGAGGGGTCCCGCTGCGGCCTGCCAGGGATCCACCCGGGTTCTGACAGGGATCCACCCACGGCCTGATCTCAGGCATTGACCCGTGCCTGGCAAGGGATCCATCCGCAGCACAACAGGGATCCACCCGTGCCTGACAGGGGTCCAGCTGCGGCCTGCCAGGGATCCACTCGGGTTTTGACAGAGATCCACCCACTGCCTGATCTCAGGCATTGACCTGTGCCTGGCAGGGATCCGTCCGCACCCCGACAGGGATCCACCCGTGCCTGACAGGGGTCCAGCTGCGGCCTGCCAGGGATCCACCTGTGCCTGCCAGGGATCCACTCGGGTTTTGACAGAGATCCACCCACTGCCTGATCTCAGGCATTGACCTGTGCCTGGCAAGGGATCCATCTACGGCCTACAGGGGTCCACCTGCACCCCGACAGGGATCCACGCAGGTTCAGACAGGGATCCATACAGGTTCTGACAGGGATCTACCCGTACCCTGACAGGGATCCCCTCATGCCCTGAGAGGGATCCCCCAGGGCACAACAGGGATCCCCTCATGAACCCCCAGGTTCTGGCAGTGCCCTCCCCTCACTCCCCACGAAGGGCACCAGGTGAGACGCCGGCCCCGGTGCCCCCACACAAGCCGGGGTGCTGCCGGCTGACACAAGCCCACACCTCTCCCCATGGAGCCACGCGAGCTGCTCTCACAGAGATGCAGCTCCGGAGAACGGTGGGGATCCCTTTCAGGCAGCAGATCCTAAAGGCTCCGTGTCTGAGACAGCGTTATCTGCTGCCCTGATCCGGTCGGAGGGAACGTGCTGGGAAGAGGCGGACGCTGCGGTTTGAGAGGACGAGAACACATCTCTGAGGACAGGGTTTCCAGGGAACAAATTGGTTTCCATGTTTTCATTTGCTATAAATACCATGTGCACAAACATTTCCATTTCTCCTTGGTAATTTAAGGGCAAAAATATTTACTGAAAACAAACACATAGATGGAGCATTTTTTTTCATGACAACCTGAAACAGCGTTTTTGTTTCCATTTGCTTTGATCCCAGTAGCAGCTGAGATGCTGGCTGGTGGCAACAGCTCCCCGTGCCGTTACAGGCACCAATGGGAAGAGGTAAACCTTACACCTCTGCTTCCTTCTCGTGTCCCAACCAGGGTCACACCTCCTCCCCATGCCGCAGGGTGCCAATCCTGTCCCCGACCCGTCGCTGGTCCCTGTGCTCACACCACGGGCAGCACCTGCTGCCGCTCCCCACTGGAAACCCCATCCCGTACCACCAGGGAGGTGCACAGCATCGTTTGGGAACGCGTGGCCGATTATATATCATACAGAAAGATTACAGAAGTCAAAGTACTGTAGCAATGCGCCAGGGCTGAGTTACGGCGTTAGAGCACGCAGGATAATCACTAGGTGGTGGTATCTAAAATTAGAGTTGTAATTTAAGCTTTTGTTCCAATGTGAATAAGGAAAGCATGTTTCCTGTGTTTAGAATTCCTAAAATAATGATTGTTTTATTACATATCCTATTGTGACATCCTGTGGTTAAACACAGTACTACAGATACTGTCAAATCACAATTTTGACTACACGATTGCATAAAATTAGACCATACGGAATTAGCAGTGGTAACTCATACCTATGCTACATGTTCAGTTTGGGCAACTACAGCCTTCATCATTCTCAAAAAACTTCTCCTGGATGAGAAAAAAATCACATTGGGCCAAACATGAATATGGGATAGTACAGATGTTTTTGCGTGTGTGTTTGCCAGAAATTACATTATCTCTGCCCTTTCTGATAAAAGGCCTACAAGTCAGCACGTTGATTGTTTACACACTATCCCTGTGAAGGACCATAAATCCACATTTCCTCTTTAGGCAGCTTTTGTACTTTAAGGATTAAGCCTAAGGGAAACGAGAGGCGCACAACAGTCTTCGCACACGCGGTACGCCTCAAGGCCCTACAGAGCACACGCTTTAACTGCACTTATGCTCACATCTCGTGCAGTATTATCAACGATGATTTTCCCCATGTCAAGAAACAGCGCATTCTCCGCTGAGCAAACTGCTCATCCTCCCACCCCGGCAGAGCAGCGCTGGGCACTCACTGCTGCAAGTGATTGCAGGGACTGCAATTACCCTTCGGTTAGTCCTAAGCCAACACTCCAGCCCACCAGCCCCAGCGAGCAGAGGAACGGCTCCAATGACACATGAAATTGAGGTCTTGACCCCCTGACATCGCCAGTAAGCCTCGGCATTTTTCTCACAATTAGCTGGATGAGAGGTCTACTTAGATCCCAGCTGGGGAATTAGCATTGTTCATTAATGGCACATTTCCATTTCATCAACCTACAATATTTCAGGCCGCAAGCTAAGCGGCTGGATATTCATGCAGTTTTAAAGAGCCAAGACAGCTGATCGAGATAATAGATGGATCCTATCTGTTATGTCTTCACTGGTTTAAGCTTTTTGGGAAGACAGCAAGAGTAGCCTCCCTAGACAAGGCTGTATTTTGGCCTCATTCTCATCACATGGGACAGTTCATGCTGCTTTCTCTGGCTTCCTTTTTACCCCAACTGCAAAAAATACCCATGCAAATCTAGGTTTCTATCTAAAGGGCAATAAATTATGAAGAATTATACCATGCATGCTTCTGTGAGCACTAGCCTTCAGTGAATTGCTTAGGAAGGGCTTAGAAAAACTAGGTACGGCTTTATAAATCAAGTACTCACAATGACATTCAGAAACCAAAAGGCAGCTTATATAAAACTGGCTTCATGTTGATGTACGCCGTTTGTCAAGCAGAATGCTGCACTGTGTGCCCATTCATTTCCAGAAGGATTGGGACATGACAGTAGCTTGTATTTCACACTTTCATCTTAGGAAACCCACAGTTCAGATTTAGCAGGACCTAAGCAAAGCTGGCTGTGTTTCCTGTTAATTTGAATCTTCTTCCTACCACCATTCCCCAGTTTCCTCCACCGAGTATTTTTCATAGTACTACGGCTCTTTTTCCAAATATAGGAACAAATAAAGATGACTTGGAAAGGGTGACAGTTTATTGAATGCATAAAATATTATGATACAAAAATAAGTTAACTGGATAGAAAATTTTAAAGGGCCATAGACAAAATTAACTTTAAAGTAGACAGAGATCTGATCCAGATGTGAAGAGCCTCTACTATCTGCATCTGAAAGACATAAGAACGCACTGTAAGAGTTACACGACTAAAGCTTTCAGTCACACAGAGACACACTGTGCCAGGGAAGGGCGTGGGTCATTTACTCTAATTCAGATGCCTGCTACACTTTCCTCAGCGTTCTGATGACATACTGTTTTTCCAGAACTTGACCAAGCCTCACACTGAGCAGGTGGGAGACCAGCCTGCCGTTACAACAATTTGATGTCCTAATGCTTGTGTCTATATAGCTATTTTAATGACTACAGTACGGAGAAGTAAAGATTTACTTGTGCTGTCAGAACCCCTCTGCCACGTTCCCAACACTGATCAAAGGTCAACCACCAACTCTAGAGCAGTTCGTGGTATGACAGTGGCACTCCTACACCGTGTTGACACAAGACTATTTTTAAACACTCTTGTTTGTCTTTTCTCAGTCTACAGCTTATACCTGTTGTGCGGAAGATTCCCGTTAGATGGCACTCCAATTGCTCCCGTTGACTTGAAGGCGGTTTGAGAGGCTCTCATCAGAGCTGCATACCTACAAAGACAGACAACCAGGCTCAGCACCTCCTACGCACACTGCTGCTAGTTTCACTCTTCCATCTAGTTTCATTATCTGCATCTGTCACACAAGTCCTACAGTCCTATTGCACAGAGCAAGGAAAGTACATCTGCCTGTAAGAGACAGATTTTTATTAAAACTAAGTTTAAACTTTGCTTGGCAAGAAATTGATTTTGTTCTTTGTTACTTCAAGGTGCTGGAAAAAACTTTAGAATTCTAGTATTGAGATCCAGACCCCAAAGAGTCCTTGCAATGGCCAGTGTCTATTCACAGTTAGGAGACACCAAGAGTCACGCTATCAAGATAGGTAAGCCTGGAAGAACTGAAGGCAGGCATTTGATAGGAAGCTTTTACCTTGGCTCATAGATTTTCAGAAATTAGGCCCAAAATACAAAGACAAAATAGCAGCTAGTTTATTGAAGTGACTGGTAGTTTACAGAATTCCCTACTGGTCTGAGCTCCACACCAGTCCCCGGCACTAGCTCTGAAATTTCAGCTTGAGCTCGAAATACCATAAATGCAGCTTACCCTGCCTTGGAGGTGGGATGGCTGCTCCCTTTACAGTCGTGATCCAGAGGATGCCGATGTTTGATGCAGAAGTTGCCACCACACTGTTCACAAACTAACTTCATCATCTCTTTCCTTTTGCAGCCTGGCTTTAAGCACTTGTTTGTGAAGATCTAAATAACAGAGGACATGAAGTCGGCAATGCTTGCTTGCTTTCTGTGATCAGCTTCCCAAGTAGTGACCAAGCTGAAGCACAAATGCTCAAGTGTGCTTAGAATCAAGATGAAACAGAGCAAGCCTCTACACATTCTGCCATCAGAAGACCTAACTTCAGGAGCATTAGGCAGCCAGTTTGGATTTCGACAGCAGTCTCCTTACCCGCTGCTTTTGCTGTGCTGGATTGTATTTGCAGTCCTTATCCATGTGGGCTCCAACTACCATATCCGGTATTTCCCCCTTCTGGATCGGGACAGGTGCGTTACAGAGCGGACACACTGGAACCTGCACATTCTAGGAACATACAACACAGATTAGACGTCACATCCAATTATTTTTCTGTCCTTCCCCTTCTCTTACCCATGGGTGACAGCAGTGTATTCACAAGCTGTTTGTGTCCTACTCATTTACTAACGCTCTTACAGGTACACTTCACAAAGGTAACTGCAAATCATTATCCAAAAAATAGTCAGGCATGCTTTGCCAAATCCATTTGTACCAAAATATTCGGTAGGTTGACTTTAAATATGCTTCTAGGCTTTCTAGAATCACAGCCTTTGAACATTCAAAGCCCAAGTATGGGCCAGAGAGCGAAGTTTGGCCCCACTTATTCTATTTATTTCTTCTGTAGTTTCATGTTTGCTGTCCTTCAACTTGAAGGACTGAGGCTGCAGAATTTTTAGGCCACAATATATTACTTAAAATACAAAGCACTCCTCTCTGGAAGGATGCGGTGTAAGTGAAAGAAACCAGAATCTAGCAGCACTGACCTTTGAAACATTATGTTTCTATATATTTGAAATTCAGTGGTATCATTAACATCTTGTGGTTCTCCCATCCGCTTTTACTGAAACCACAGGTCAAGTTTCAGAGCAGCCTTTATACATGACTTAGCGATTCCGCTGCGTGAATTAGCCACTCGTGTATAGGAACTTACTTTCTTGTAGGCAGAGCTACACTTGTGGTCATCGTAACGGATGTGATCTTTACAGAAAACTTCCTCACACGCATCGCATTTCAGGGGAAGGAAATCTGGGAAAAGAATAAAAACCAGAAAAACAGATTCTTATGGAGCAGAACTAACAGCTGTAAGAGCACTTGCAAAAGACTACAAATAAGTTCTAAAGCAAGTTTTTGTCTAGTGACAATCCAATTGTCTCTAGAGAAAGCATATTATTCTTTACTCTTGGAGGTGTTCAAGGCCAGGTTGGACGGGACTTGGAGCAACCTGGGCTGGTGGGAGGTGTCCCTGCCCAGGGCAGGGGGGTGGAAGTAGATGATCTTTAAGATCCCTTCCAACCCAAAGCATCCTATGATTTTATGATTCATTAATATTAAAACTAAACAATTAAGAGTGGTAAGTTCTCTCTCTTTTTGTTCAGTGCTAGACTAACACAAGCCATAAACACCTCCGGAGCTCCTTGAGTGCAGAAGCGTTTCGTGAGGCATCAGTCAGGAGCTGAAGTTCACACCCAGGGCCCGGAGCGGGCACTATTTATCCTCTCCGAGGAGCGCCCCTCGGCAGCACAACAGCACACGGGCACCAAACGCACCGGGCTCCGCTACTCCCCTTTCACCGGGCCCGCGGGAGGGGGATAAGGGAGGCAGCGCGGGTGTCTGCACCAGCCCGAGCACCCCTACGCAACCCCGGCCTGCGGGACCCCGGCCTGCGGGACCCCGGCCTCCCCCCACCCGGGACACAGGCCGCCCGTCCCTCCCCAGCGCTGCCCGGGGCTCGGAGCCCGCCCGCCTCCCGGGAGCAGCCCGGGCTGGGGCTCCGCTGGCGGCTCCCGGCCCTGCGCCGCGCCCGCTGCTCACCCAGCCGCCGGCAGCCCTGCTCCCCGCAGTGCCGGCCCAGCCCCGGCAGCTCCATGACGGCGGACGGCGGTCTCCGCTCTCCGGCTGCTGCCGCCGCCACTGACGCAGCCCACGTGCTGAGTCACGCTCCCGGCCACCGCGGATGACGTCACGGCGGGCCGAGCCAATAGCGTCCCCCCGCCCTCCGGTCGCAGGCGGTCACGAGTTCCAGGCGGGCGGCCAATCGGCGGGCGGGGGGGGAATGCTGAGTCATGCGGCCGTGACGGGGC
>VUYV01000163.1:2120025-2130300 GCA_008711295.1 Anarhynchus alexandrinus | reverse complement strand
GATGGAGATGGGGATGGGGATGGAGATGGAGATGGACATAGGCACGGAGATGGAGATGGAGGAGATGGAGATGGACATAGGCACAGAGATGGAGATGGAGATGGAGACAGAGATGGAGACGGAGATGGAGATGTAGAGGGAGACGGAGATGGAGACGGAGATGGAGATGGAGATGGAGATGGGGATGGGGATGGGGATGGGCATAGGCATGGAAATAGTGTGGGAATGGAGATGGGTATGGGGATGGGCATGGAGATGGGGATGAACATGGAGATGAAGATGGGAATGAGGTTGCCAGGTTGCCCAGAGAAGTTGTGGCTGCCCCATCCCTGGAGGTGTTCAAGGCCAGGTTGGACGGGGCTTGGAGCAACCTGGGCTGGTGGGAGGTGTCCTTGCCCAGGGCAGGGGGTGGCACTGGGTGATCTTCAAGGTCCCTTCCAACCTAAACCATTCTATGATTCTATGAGCATGGGGATGGGGATGGGCATGAGGATAGAGAGGGGGAAGGGGATGAGGATGGGCATGGGGAAGGGGATGGGGGAACAACAAGGGATGGCAACAGGGCATGGGGAAGGGCATGGAGATGAGTTCAGGGAGGTGGTGAGAGAGGCGGTGATGATGAAGACAAAGGCCTCTCCAGCTTCCCCAGGAGATCACGTCCACATGACACAAGCAGTCCCCCTGCTGTGAACATGCTGTTGTGCAGGCGCGTAAAGGGATGAGGGTGCGGGGCTGTCGTGGCCATGGGACACGTCTCAAATAGGAACATGTGGGAGGGTGCCCCTGAAAAGCCTGTGTCGGACTGGTTTGCTCCAGAGGACACTGGAGCACCCCCAGCCCGCCCTGGGGACACCCTGGAGGGTGACATAGCTCCCCAGGGAGATGCCAGCTCAGGCCTGGGAGCAGTGCCAAGCGGGCCGAGTCCTGCCCCTCTGCCCATCGTGGCTGTAGACACATAGACTTTGGAGACTGATGTGAGGAGAGACCTTCTGGGTCATTCAATTCAAGCTTCTATTAAACGTTTAACTACTTCCTGTAATTCCCTCCATAAACAAACCAAACCCAACATTAAAGGCAGTTTATTCCCATCAGAAGGCGCAACCTCACCACTCTCATGATGAAAAGACAGCTTCGAGTTTCTGGTTTAAAGGTTTCCCTGGCCACCTGCCTTCAAAGCCGTGTTGTCCTTTGATTTAGACAGTTTCTTCCCCCCGGGTCTGTGTAACCAGCAGCTGAAGGAACGGGGCTGACGCTGCTTTGAATGTGTAAGTTAGAGCCATCGTTGTCCGGCTGTGTCCCAGAAGAGCGTTCTGCAGCAGTGGTAGACGTTTCCATCAGACGTCGCGCTGTTCACCTGCTGATGGTCGCGTCCTTGGGCTGCACCCTTGGCTGCCCTCCTGCCTGCCAGCAGAACCTGCCTCTCGGCTCACATTCCACGCAAACCCTGGTGGTCTCAAGCCCAAGGAGAGCCTCAGCAGCCGGCGCTCCTTTTAGCACCCAGACGTGCCTGGTACTTGCCAACACGGTCGTGCAGCATCTTCCACCGGGTTCCCTTGGCCAATGGCGTGTGATTGAAAGGATTTCCCTTGCCTGAGCTGAGCCAGTTACCTGGCGTCTACCAGGGTGGCGGGGGGCAGCCAGAGCCACTCTCGCCCACTTTGCTCTTCTGACCTGGTTGGTTTTGAGAGTTGGGGATGAGGGAGTGTTAAAAAGAAGGAGGAAACGGCAAAAAATACCCAAATGGTGGTAGAAAGTCCAGTTATACCAGGTACTTCAAGACCCTCGCTCCATTATGCATCCATACATCAGCCCCATTGTACTGTTTACACACCACTCGAGAAGTTGGGAAGAGCAAAGAAAATCTCTTGCCCTGCTGAGCTCGCGGGCTGATTTTTCTCGTACAAAGCACCTACCCAGCGCCCCGGAGGAGCGGGACCCCAGTGATGGCCCCGGGGCGAGCTGGGCGGAGAGGAAGAGGCTGGTGGCTTCGCTGGTTCATGCTGCCCTGCGGACTGGAGAGCCGCTCCGAAGGGATCATCTCTTGCGGTGGGGAAGGGAGGAGTTTGCCTATGGATAACAACAGCAGTGGCTCCGCGCAGATTAGACGCTCTTAAGGCAGACTGTAAATCCCAAGTCTAGAAGCCCACATAGTACAGGCAGCCGTCTTAATAGAAACGAGGATTAGAAATTAGCCGAGGTCTTTAGTGATATTTTTAGAAGGTTGCTCCTGACAGGTTAGGCTGCTGAGAACCGGAGGAGAGTGCCGAACCCCGTATTACTCGGGAAAGGATCACACGGTGCAGCGTGCGATTAGAGGCTGGCTAGCTTAGCGACAAGGGGGATAGGTGGGTTAGAACTGATTCGGGGGGAATTAGCAAGGGAAAGTGCTTGAGAAGCAGAATTTGATTAGGGGCAGCCAACATGGATTTATGAAAGGAAAGCTGTGTGTAACTAACTTGCTGAAGTCTGGAGGAGGGATCGTTCCCCGGCAGCCCGCGGCGTGTGGGTTTTATACAGCCTGATCTGCAAAGGGAAGGCCTGGCCTTTGCCACCAGAGTGGTGACGCCGGGTGGGATCGATGGGGGTCACCTCTCTCTCTTGTCCCGGCACCATTTCTCCGCCTCCTCTTTTTCCCTCCATACCTTTTACTCCTTTTCTAGTTTTTTTTTTGGAGGAGGAGAGCCATTGCTTTTTCCTTTGTCCTGTGGTTCTGCTCTTTGTCCTTCCCTTCCTCTCCCGTGGGACCTGGGATTGCCTCTCGGTGGCTCTTTGGGGGGTTAAACACCCCCATCCAGCCCACCTGGCCGGCACGGTCTGCCTGAGGACCCACACTGCATCCTAAAGGGGGAATAAAACACCTCTGAAGAGGATCACAGCCCCCCTCAGCTTCATGGGTAATTGCTCCTTCAACCAGGGCCCCTGAAAGTCATTATTTTGGAGAAGGCTGGAATTGCTCTGCAGAGAACAGAATATCCTCTGACAGCCTCAGACCTGCACGCCACTGTCCTCCAGTATGGCCAGTCCAGCCTGGCAGAGGCCAAGCACGGAGGAGCAATGGCCAAGGGAGACTCAACCTGGCCGAAGGGACTGTCACACTGCCCAGAAGAGAGAGAGGTGATCTTCAAAGGCCTTCCCTATGCCCATTGCCATGGCAGTTCCAACTGCATGGCTGGAGAAAGTCCTTGCTGCTTTTGAATGCTGTGGCAGACACAAAGGAAAACCCAAATGGGACAGCGGCTTCGTTTCCCCCTGTGCTGCCAGCCTGCGAGGGCAGGGGGACATTTGTGGGGTGGCAGGGGGACGGCGGCCCCACATCGCTGCCAGCGACAGCCACAGCATGGATGGGGAGCCCGAGATGTGGTTGGCTCCATCCCATCTCTCGGGGCAAGGCTGTCCCCGTCCCACCAAGGTGTGTTTTGACGGGCAGCACAGCGCAGAGATGCCCGTGGCCACGACAGCCATGTCCATCCACCTCCCCTCCACCTTGTGCACCCCAAACTCCTCCCAACACCACCCAGAAGACGTGGGCAAGTCCCTTGTCCCTGGTGTCCCCGGGGCCACCCCATTGCTTGCGGTCCTCCTGCGCCGTCCGGGAGCATCCTGCTCGCTGCTCCAGCTGCGGAGCCACCACTGGCGACATTAACATTCGAGTGACTCCAGCTCACATTTACCTCTTCCAGGTCTCTGAACTCCAATCCCATCGTCCCGCTTTTCAGCTCATAATTCCGTACCAGGCTTTTAAAACTGAATTTTATTTTTATTGCAATGACCCTGTGGTGCTGCCAGATCCCTCTGTGGAGGAGAAGTGACATCTCCATTACATGGCTCAGATAAGTGTCTTAAAGAGACCACACACAAAGGAACCTAATGGTACCTATTTTTATTAGGTTTATTACAGGAGGGGAAGTAAAGCAGTCCGATCTCCCCACAGGATACTCCGTTAACAGCAGCAGGCAGAGAGGAGAGATCTGTGGAGGCGGATCAGTTTTCCAAGAATATTAGCTACTGCTGCTCTAAAATTAGAGTCTAGGGAGAGCAGACAGGTTGACATAATTGAAAGGGCTGTCTTAGGGGATGACATAGTTAAACGAGCCCATGATCAGCTTTAGAGTGACAGCTCAGCGACTTCTTCTAATCCCCAAAGGAGCACAGAGTTGCGAGGCTGTGATTTAACTAGTCCTGGATCTTATCTTGCGATGATGTCAATATTATTAGAACCCGTTTCTAAAGAGATGCCTCCAAAATCGCTGTACATGAAGCAACTGGTTTTACAGGCACGATTCTCCTGCGGCTTCACCCTGCAAAGCCCACAGTTGACACAAACACTCCTCTGCCGCCCTTCTTCCGTACCCGACCCTGTCCCCGTGGGCTGGGCTACAGGGGCAGACCCAGAAACAGGATTAAGAACCTCATTTCGGGATGGAGCTGAAAAATGTCCTTGAGCTGCCCATTTTATTCAACATAATTTAATATCAAACACAAACTAACAAAGTTAGAGGTGAAATATAATAGCAAGAACCCCATAAAAAGTAACCTAATCTGTAAGATAAATAGACAACACTTTAGCCTGGGGAGATAGCAAATAAAAGAGAAATATGAGCACAGCCATTCTCAATTCATAAGTAACTTTAAAGAGAAATAATGAAGATGAGTTCTCCAACTTTTAATGTCCTAAGATTCTTCCCAATAAAAAAAAAAAGACATTTTTAATGTTTTCCTCGTACACTCTCACAAGGCGGATGTCTCCAGCCAAGGGCCCTGGGCCATTCCCACACGAGGAGACACCCGTCGGTTTGGAAATGGTTCGGAGGGACCATCCTGCAATTCCTGGTGGGGTGGGAGACGTTGGCGATGGAGTTCTTCTGAACCTCACGCTGGTGGGAGCCCCTCGGTTGCCTTTGGTGGCCACCTCCCGCTGCCCTGTTTTGGGTGCAAAACTCAGAGCACCCACTGCCTTCACAGCAGCGTTAGCCTGACTTTTACTATTTTAAATTTTTTTAGCCATTTTTTTGTTAGTGCCTACTTTAACTTCAAAGTCCGGGATTTTCCAAGCAGCCTAATGCATTTAGGCACCTAAATCCCACTGAGTTTCCAGGGTGTATCAGCCCTTAGGCTCCTTGGCAAATCCGTGCTAAGAGCCCAAGGGCTCATCGCCGCAGCCGCTGCTACGCTGCCGGATTTACACAGATACCGCTATACCGGCACGAGCTCTCTGCTGCGACACAAAGGTCTCTTGTTTAAAACCCCCTTCCTAAATGATGACGTTAAACTGGAAAGGGCCTCCTCTGGTGGTAAATTTTTTGGTGATACGTACCTGTACGAGAATGTTACATTCTCTCCTTGGGTTATACTTAAAAAAAAATTAATTCTTTGCTTTATAGACTGAACTTCTTCAATTAAAGAGACCGAGTGCTCCCAATCCCCAGCCCTTCGCCCTCCAGGGGAAACCTCTGCTTTGGCGTTTTAGAGGTAAAGCCCACCCTACCTCCCGCTGCCTCTGGTACCCGTAATAGCTCCAACCCCCTTTTCGAGGAGCACCCTTTCACAAAGGAGAGGCTTTTCGTCTTCTTCAGTAGGAGGAACAAAAAGTCAGCAGAATCAGGCCATGTGCTTTGCTGTCTGGGAATGCCCCAACCCAAAAGGAAGGAGCACAGATGGCAGCGGGACAGGCACAGAGGACCCGTAGTGCCGAAAAGGCTGTCTCAAAGGGTGAGAAACCTTGCAATAGCCTTTCTAACAGTAGTGGAAAAATAAATCCCTTATCAGGTGATTTCTGGTCACAGATCAAACACTGATGTCTTATAATGTCAGCTGCCGATTCCTCGCAGAAAACAGATTGGGGGTCTCCGTGGCAGACTTCCCTGGGATAACAACTGGCTTTTGGTTGGGGCCGTATTGCAAATGGCACAGCAGGACCCAGTCCACGACTACCGAGCCCCAGATTTCCCAGGCACTGCCACGATGCCATCAACCAGCAAGGCAAGTTAGACCTCAAATCTCCTTGTTTATCGCAGGGCTGGTTTCAAATTAAAGCATTTCACTGAAAACTGGGACTCTGTCCTTAAGTACTTCAACTGATGATGATTTAACAGCAGTGCCAAACCTCAGCATTGTCTTTATTTTTCATTTTTTTATGTAGTTAAACAGAGCTATCCTTCTTTCTGCTTTTATAGCACTAAGAAATAAACCTGCACCCTCATAAGTGGGGTTTGGTTTATGCTGTAGGTACAGAATGGGACCAAACCCATTTCTGGTGCGGATGAGTGGGTCTCCTGCGGATTAGCAGGGGAGGGTGGTCAGGGGAGTCCTGGTAGAGCTTGGGAGCCAGAGGGAAAAGGATAGATCCGGGGGGGGGGGATAGCTGAGCTGGGGAGGAGACCCCCTTAACACAAGGATCTCATAGTGGGCAGACGGCCCTAAATAAATCATGTCCAAAAGTGATGGCTCAGAGTTTGGGTCATACCCTGCTTTGTAAACGCTACTCAGACAAGGGGGTAGGACAACAGTTTTAGCTGTTATTTCCCTTATTTTCCAGGGAGTAGCCCATCACCCATCAGTCCCAACCACCCGTTCACTGGTGACCTTTACCAGCCCATGGTGCAGACACGTCCTTGGAGGCACCAGGCAGCCCTGGGAGGTGGTGGAGCACCCACAGGGTGATGCTACCCTTGGAAAGGTGTCCATCCCACAAAGACAAGGCGTGACATTCAGAGCCGTGTGCCACGAGGTGGCACCATGTCACTGCTAACCTACACGGTGGGGTCACCTCTTCAGCCAAGGAGCTTCTGCAGGACCCTGCTCACCTGGCAGGCCTTGGGCCTCCAGGCAGCCCCATCGCTAAAATGCCCCCAGTGAGCTCTTTTTTTTAATAACTGGGCAGCCCTCCTTGCTGTCAGACCCAGCTGAGGGAGGAGGTGGTGCCACTGCCCCGTCTCCAACTCCAGAGACTTTCCAAACCCGCCTAGACACCGTCCTGTCCAACCTGCTGTAGGTGCCCCTGCGCTGGCAGGGGGGTTGGACTAGATGATCTCCAAAGGTCCCTTCCAACCCTGACCAGTCTGTGATTCTGTGATCTTCCCAGTGGAACCACTCGCCTGTGAGAGCCCTCTTCAACTCCTGCAGAAATCTGGTCACCCTACAGGTGAGGCCACAAGGTTTGCAGAGCCATGGTGCCATCTCCCACTGGTTACAACTCTCCTCGGGGGGGGTCCTGGGATGCTGTCCCCTCTGTCACAGTCATTTGTTGGCACTGAGAGAGACTGACTGCTCAGGTGCTCCATGGAAAACAAGGTGTCTGCTGCACCCAAGTCTCGCCTAGTGAAGGGAACACAAGGACAAGCCACAGGAACCTACTAGCAGAAAATTCCCCAGCAGAGGAGAGTTCTGCACACGCCGAGGGAGCTGCAAGTAGCTCCTTCTGCTCTTGCTTTAGAGCATGGAGCAACCAGCCAAAAAAAAAAAAACCCGTGCACCTCTTTCTGAAGAGGGAACGGAGGGAGCTGCTCAGAGGGAGCTCTCCTGCATCGGTTCGCGGTCCCTGGCAGCGCGCTCAGCACTGGAACAGAGAGACTGGTAATACCTACATTATTCCTGACACAACGCTTTGCGGCTGAACAATACATTTGCCAATTCAATTTATTCAAACAAGTTCCTTGGGAAGACAGCAAAGCAAATCCAGGTGGCAATTACCGAATTCAGACTCTGCCCTGGACTTGGGGAAACAAAGAGGCAAGATATGAGAGAAATAGCAAGTTCTGCTGGAAATCCCACAACCGCAGAATCCTAAGAGCTTTTAATCACATGCTGGCTGGTATTCAGCTGAAAAAACCCCTGTGTCATTGGGCAAGGAGACAGAGCAGCGTTGCAACTGCTCTGCTGTAGCACTTGGCACTTTAGAATATCTTTGCTACAAAAATTAAACGCTTCTTTGTTTTCTTTTGAAAGCACAAGCAGTATTTGGGCTCCGCGGCCCATGGACTCGTAGAAGCATAGAATGTTTTAGGTTGGAAAGTACCTTGAAGATCATCGAGTTCCAACCCCCCTGCCATAGGCAGGGACACCTCCCACCAGACCAGGCTGCCCAAGGCCACGTCCAGCCTGGCCTTGAACACCTCCAGGGATGGGGCCTCAACAACCTCTCGGGGCAACCTGTGCCAGTGCCTCACCACCCTCACAGTGAACAACTTCTTCCTAATGTTCAATCTAAACCTGCCCTCTTCCAGTTTGAAGCCATTCCCCCTCGTCCTATCACTCCATGCCCCAGTAAAAAGTCCTTCCCCAGCCCTCCTGGAGCCCCTTTAGGGACTGGAAGGCTGCAATAAGGTCTCCCCGGAGCCTTCTGTTCTCCAGGCTGAACACCCCCAACTCTCTCAGCCTCTCCTCATAGGAGAGGTGCTCCAGCCCTCGGATCATCCTCGTGGCTCTCCTCTGGACGCGCTCCAGCAGGTCCATGTCCTTCTTATGTTGGGGACTCCAGAGCTGGATGCAGTACTCCAGGTGGGGTCTCACGAGAGTGGAGTAGAGGGGCAGAATCACCTCCTTTGACCATTGCGGTGACGTGTAATTGAAGAATAAGTACATTTAATAGCTACCAAGAGTGACAGTGCTGCAAGTCCCGCTGTGTCACGTGCTGTCCAACCCTACCGCAGGCAGACGGGTGGATGTTGCCTACAAGCTCACATCAACTGTCTCACTGGTTCAAAGCCTGTTTGGACACCTTCAGCCATGTGCTGAGTCTCATCAGATCCCAGACCCTCATTCCCAGCACCTCAGCACAGACACAAGCCCACAGCCCAACGCTGGTTCCAGTGCCCAGGACGCAGCTCCAGGAACACCCTCCTGGCTGGCTGGAAGGAAAGAAAAACCAGCCGGGAACCTCAACTTCGGCTCTGGATGTGCCAGAAAGAAAAATTCTGCTGCAGAAGCACAGCTATGGAAAATTTCCTCTTACTGGAGCCTGCAAACCCCACAGCATCAGCTTCTCACACCCCGTTCGCAGCCATGGGGTGAGCCCCCCAGATGATGCTTCATCTTCCCATCCCTCGCAGCCTACCCCAGGGCAGCCGTAGCTCCTCTCCCAGCGAAGCAATTACACCAGGGTTGAATTTGGCCCCAGATGTAGAATTAGGTTAAGCCAAAAGGTGGCAGCATCTTATTCAGTATCGATTTTGCATGAATATTTCTCCTATTAGCCATTTTTCTTTCTAATCATAGAATGTAAGTTTGTAAATTACAGAGGTGGAGAGTAAATGTATTGCAACCTCTGGCAAATTGATATTTTTGCAGCAACGGTAAACTTTTTCTGATGGCAGATAATTGAAGGGAGCAAGCGTCAGATAAAATTCATGAAGATTTGGACCTACTGGAATAAGACAAATGATATTTAATGTTCAGAGTTGTAAAGTAATTACCCTGGGCTCCGATATAATAACTACATAGATGCAGTAAATGGAGTTTGGCTGACCAGGTGCCTTTGATGCGGCGCTGCGCGGGGCACTGCGGCAGCCAGGGGGATGGAGAGGGGACGGCCCCCTCGGTACAGGGGGACGCCTCGGGTCGGTGTCGCTCCCAGAAATGCCCTTCCTCGGGAGGGAGGGAAGGAAGGAGCTGCTCCCACGTCTGCAGCAGAGCCCCGCAGCCCCGAGCCCTGCTGCTGGGTGTGCAGCCAGGGAGCCATCCTCACCCACGGCCCTTCTACGCTTCCAAAGGCACAAGAAGCCTTTTGGTACCCAGCTTCATCCAGCGTTCCCAGCAGAAATCAGCTGCTGCAGGTTCTCCAGCAAACCCAAATCCTCCTGTTCTCACGTGCCAGCCAGCGGCCGTCACCACCTCACATCGATCCCTTCCCCTGCCACCCAAGGGAGCAGCTGGTGGCTCACAAAGAGGAGGGTGACCCACTCCCCGGGGTGGTCACTGCCCTTTACCCAAGGGGGACTGACCCCTGAGGGGGTGGGCATGCCAACCAGAGCCTGATGGCACTGCCGTGGAACAGCAGCACACCTCCCACCTCAGAGGGAAGTTGTAGAGCCACTGCAACACTCAAACCCAGAAGGTACTAGCCCCCACCTAGCTGCAACTCCATTCCCACCAGCTGGAAAAGACCAGGAGATGCTCCTCTTACCCTGAGGAATCACCTTGTCTCCCCTTTTATAGCCCTGCCTCCATCAGCCCTGTGATGGACCCTTCACCTGCTGGGTCATCTTCACTGCAGGTAGCATCTCATTGTGCTTCTGGGCACATCCAGACCTCAGGGAAAAAAAAAAAAAAAAAAAAAAA
>VUYV01000163.1:2061286-2096286 GCA_008711295.1 Anarhynchus alexandrinus | reverse complement strand
CGCGGGGAAAGGATGCTCTGGTTCCCTCGGGGGAAGGGATGCTTTGCCCCCCCGGGGGAAGGGATGTTCTGGTTCCCCCGAGGGAAGGGACGCTGTGGTTCCCCCGGAGCAGGGATGCTCTGCCCCCCGGGGAGGAGGCGCCCGCCGGCCCGTCCAGGGAAGGGGTGCCGTCGAGGGGTGCAGCCCCGGTGCCCCCCAGCCCCGGGGGGGTGTCTGGGGGCAGGGACAGTTCCCCCCCGGCAGCGGAGCACCCCTGCGATGTACCGCGCCCGCCGAGGCCGCGACCCCCGAGCCCGCAGCCCGGGCGGGACGGGGCCCCGGGGG
This sequence comes from Anarhynchus alexandrinus, assembly GCA_008711295.1. Classification (NCBI taxonomy): domain Eukaryota; kingdom Metazoa; phylum Chordata; class Aves; order Charadriiformes; family Charadriidae; genus Anarhynchus; species Anarhynchus alexandrinus. The sequence continues at coordinate 2,095,962 of VUYV01000163.1, read as the reverse complement.
TGGGGACGGGCGGCGGTGGTAACGAAAACGATGGAAAACAAATTAATCAGCGCCGCATCTGCGTATGCCGCCGGTTCCATCCCGGAGCGGGAGAGCCCCGTCGAGGGGAGCCCGGGGGGGGTCCGGGCGGGGGGAGCCCGCAGCCGCCGGCCCCGGTGATGCTCTCTGCGAGACTACAGAGGCCGCGGTTGCCTCATTAGCCGGGACTTCTAATATTTAAAAACCTGTTAACTCATTCCCCTTTCAACAGAGGACGCCCCTCGCTATTTATTGTTGTTATTATTATTATTTTCTTTTATGGGAAGAAAGCGGAACGCTGGTGAACATACCCGTGTGTGTGTGTGTGTGTGCAGGGGAAGCCGTTGATCCGTTTTGTGCCCTCCTCCTTTCGAGAGCTTGTCTCCATAATTTAATGATAATTTAAAATATTGTTTCTCTCCCACTGTTTGATAATCCTGTTCCTTTAGTTGGTTTGATGCTGACAGATTTTGAAGGCCACGCTTTTCCCTCTCACCTGCTGTTACGTTTAAAAAGGAAAAAAGGTATTAACCTCCGAGGAAATAAATATTGAAACAAAAGGTTCCAGCCACAAAGCCCCCAGATCCCATCAATTCAATCCTCCGCTCTTAATTTTCCTGCGGTTTGATTTTTTTTTTTTTTCCTCCTTTTTTTCTTCTTCTCCCCGTCATGTTTTCTACCTGAGCTCCCCTCTCCCAAACTCCTCGCAGGGACTTTGCAGAACCTCCTATTTATTTAATTGTCTGGGGGCGTCCGGAACTTACTTTTAAGTCAGACTTTATTTTGTATTTTGTTTGCGGGCCCGATTCGATAAGGCATCAGTTTCCTAAGGAAAAAAAAAAAAAAAAGTAAATTGTTGTATGTGGGTGTAGCTGTAATGAAAAATCAGAGCAGTTAAATCGTAAAATTTGGATTAAGAAGCTTGAATTTAATACACACACAACACATTTATTAAAGCATTAGAATAATTGAAATTTGCTGCTGGAATAGTCCAATCTGTTTAAATAATTCTATGGGTGTCTTGTTGTGATAAAAGATTATCTGGAATTCTATTAAAGGCGCAGGAGCCCGATTTCTAAATCCTATTTGGATACTTTCAATAACTATCAATAATCTCATCTACTCAACAGCCTCCTGCCTCTCAGCTTTATCTGAAAGTTTACAGCATTTCAGGAGAATTTCATAATAAAAAACCCGGCGTCGTAGGAAAGCGGTACCTGTCATTCATGTTCGGATTAAAAAAAAAAATATTAATATGAGAAAAAAGCCCATTGAAAGGTTTGCTGTTTAAGTGCCAGACTAGATGCAAGGGATAGATTGGTTTTGTATTTCAAATCTCACCTGAAGGTTATTTTTATCTATCTAAACAAATTATCCCTGTCTGTTTGTGGAGTAATTACATCAATGAATATTATGAATAAGGTATGCTCCAGCCAAATATTAATTAAAGGCTCAACACACCTCTCTCCCCCTTCTGCTGGGCTCTCTTCAGACCCACGAATTAATGCCAGGTCCTTTTTAATCCCTCACTTATTACAACTTTCGGTTAATTTTATACTGTTTAATATCATTCCAGGGGCTAATTTCTTTTGTTTATGCGGAAGGTATCTTTCTAATTGTCACCAGACACTTTCCTGGCCGGAGCACCAGCTCTCCCGGACCCCGGTGCTATCACTAATCGCTGCTAATTTTCTTCATTAACTTCATTTACTCTTTCCACGCGTTTTTGCGGGGTGAGGCGGAGAAAGGCCCGGGCGGGGACCGTGTCCTCCGCACTGATTTCTCCCTCTAAGCTCAATCCGTGGGGCGGGGGGAGGCATCTTCGCTCCGAGCCCCCCCAGCCTGGGGCCGGGCCGGGGGAGGGGGCTGCGCGTCCGCTCCGCTCCCCGCGGCGCCCGGGAGGCAAAAATTACACCAACTCGGGTGTAAAAACCGATCGGCAGCGGGCTGAAAACCACAACCCTCTCTCGGGACTTTGCACAGGGCGGCTCCCCCATCCCTTCATCCCTTTTCCTCCTCTTCTCCCTTTTTATTTGTAATTTTTTTTTTTTTTTTGAGCTCTTGCTTAACTCCCTGGACCCAGCCCTGATTTCATTCTGGTTATTAGACAGCTACCAGTGACTGTCTGCACTCCGCGTCTTTCCTGCTAATTATCACCTTATGAAAAGTGTTTCATTAAGAAACTCTGCTTTTGATTAATTATCGACAGAATGCTGACCAGAAAGAAATGAAATTAGTCGCTGACCCCGTCTGAGTAACACTGAAAATTCATCACCTATCCTTTTAATATTGAAACGCACCGTAGAATTTTAATAGAAAATATTGTTTTTTCCAAACCTTTCAGTCTTTATTAATGCCCCTGGGCAAGGAATGATATTGCTGGCAATATAGCAGCCTTTGTTCATTTTAAATTTATTAAACATAATGCACTTCATTTTCAAATATTTTACTGTTTCTTTTTAATTTTGCTCACTGTAAGTACAGAATAAACCCTTTTTAAACATTTAAGATGCTNCTTTTTAAAATTTTGAGGATGGGGGGGGGGGGGGGTGGGGGTGGTCCTCACCCCCCCACCCCCCTCCCCAGAAGCCGTATCCCACAGAGGCCGAGCCGTCGAGCCCAGGGGAAGAGCAGGGACTGTGATTTCAGCTGGCAGCCCCCGGCCCCTGCGGACCCCCGGGCTCCTCCTGCGGGGTCCGGAGGAGGAGAAGGGGACGACGGGGCAGTCCAGGTCCTTTTACACCAGGGGCTGAGCCCCGTCGGGGCGGTGCCGGGGTGGGGGGGATGCTTGCAGTTTGTCCGGGGGTCCCCTCTGCCGCCTCTGCTCTCCCTCCCTCGGGCTCCCCTCGACGGCCGGGGAAGGGCCGCGGCTCCGCGCACGGAGGAGCTCGGCCCAGAAGGGGGGGACGGAGGGTGCGGGGTCCCCCCCCGGTTCTCTCCCACCAGCTGCGGTCCCCCCTCCAAACTCCCCCCGCCCCGGGCCGGCGGCCGCCCTCCCTCCTGTCCCCCTTTTCCCAAGGAATCCGAGACCTGCGGTTAATGAGACGTGAAGTGTGAAAAACTTCCTGAGCGGGGCGGCCCTAACGACGTTCCCAGATGTGCGGCGGGGAAGGGGCGGCCCCGCCCGCCGGGCTCCCCCGGGAACGGCCCCGCCGGCCCGGCCGGGGGCGGGACGGGGCGCCCCGGGGGGGTGGGCACACGGGGCTCGGCACCCTGCGGCACCCCGGGGCGGCTCCGCCTGCAGCCCTGCGGGGGGGAGAGGGTCCTGCTCCCGGTGTGCACCCCCGGGGCTGCTGTGTGCACCCCCTTTGAGCCCTCCCCCCCCCGGGTCCCCCGAGCGCATACCCGGGGCGCTCCGCTCTCCAGCCCCTCCGCTCCGCCGTGATCCCTCAAACCGGGAGGGGACCCCCAGTCACTCTTGTCCTGACCTGAGAGGCAGAAATTGCTCCAGAGGGGTCAGCTCCAAGGGATACCCTCCCCGGGGAAGGCGGGGGGAGCCGGGCGGGGGGTCCCCAGGCAGGCCGGGTGCTCCCCCCTTTCCCCTCTCACCCCTCCACCAGCCCCCCCCAAGAGAGCGACGGCACTCTTCCCCCGGCTTTTCTCCCCCCCAAAACCCAGCGCCACATGCGCAGCCCTATAGATGTTCGGGCAAATAAATAAATAAACGCCAGCCTCCTATTTTTATGAGCCATTTAACTCCAAAATAGACCTCCAGTATCTAGTCCCCGCGCTGGATTTCCATATCCAGTCACTCAGCCCTGCTTATCTTCATGTATGGCTGCCTCATGTTTAACACACAATTACATTTTCTCCCTCCAATTCCATTACAAATGGAATCGGGGAGGCATTGTTTGAAGAAATGTACTGCTTCAGTTCTAGTTATGTCGTCAAATGCACGGAACAGTGGGAAAAAAAAAATCTAGACACCAAAGAGTCAACACGCACACACACACACACACGGCGGCAGCGATGCGCGGAGCTCCGCACCCCGCGCAGCCCGAACCCCCTATTTACCGCCGACAAACCGCTGCCCTGCAGCGGGGCCGGCCGGGAAAAGGGGGCCCGGGCAGAGATAACCAAGCGATGGGAAGTTAATTAATTGCATTAAACTATTGACTAACTACCTAGCTCGATCGTAATTCATTTAGAGAATATTAAAATCTGAGGAACAATAATAAAATTGATGCCGATTCCCAGCGGAAGGAGATGGCCAGCAAATTGGATACTTTTCTTAATCTGGCGTAAATAATAACATGTCTGTTCCCACTCCCTCTCAGGCCAATTCCCCTATCATTTATTCCAGGCTCAAAAGCCTGCTTCCATAATTGATATCAGTTACTCAATGAGTGCTTCTTGCATTTGTTCTCGTTATCCATTATAATTACAAAGTTCAGCCCGGGCGGCCGGGAGGGGGTCGGCCGGGAGCCCCGGGGGGAGATGCCGACCCCCGCTCCCCCCCCCGGGGACACGATCCGGAGCGGGGTGGGCGAGGGCAGGACGGGACAGTGGCGTTGGGCTGCCAGGGTAGTGGGGGGGGAGGCTCCGGGAGAACCGGCCCAGACCCCCCCTCCCCCCGGGAAGCGGCTCGGTGCAGCGGTGACGGGCTCCGGGGGGGGTCTCGTCTCTCCCCTCGCCCCCGGCCCGGTTCCCCGCTTCTCCCGGCCGAGCCGCCGTGCCTGGCTCCGCTCGGCTCAGATATTACTATTTCGTTATTTATTCACTTATTTATTCATTTATAAAGTGTTTACTTAGCTCGGTGCAGATGTAACATCTCATTTACAGGTTGGCCCCGGGGCAGAGAAACAATTGGCNAAAAAAAAAAAGAAGAACTCGGGAGAATAAAGAGGAGGGAAGAGGAGCTGCCGTCTGCGGCGGGGGAGCCAGCCCGGCTCCCCCCGGTACCCTCCCGGCCCGGCGCCGGGGCCGTCGGGGCAGCGCTTCCTCGGGGAAACTGAGGCACGGGGTGCCTGGGGGGGTTGCCTGGGGGGGTGTCGGGGGTGGATGTGCCCCCCGGGAGGGCGCAGGGTGTCGGCGGGGGAAGCCGTGCCACCGCCGCCGGTGCCCGTCGGGGGTGAGGACGGTCCCCGCCGGGAGGAGCGGCGCCGCATCCTCAGCCTTCTTCCCTCCTACCCGGCAGTAGTCTTCCTCACCGCGGCGCGCCCGGCCTGGGCACCGGCGGAGCGCACGGCCGTTGGTTTTGGGGAGGAATTCGTGCTTTCCCCGCCGGTTCCCCAGGCAGCAGCGGAGGGGGGTGGTGGTGGTGGTGGTGGTCGTGGTGATGGTAGGGGGGAAACGTGCCGGAGGCGGGGATCGAACCCGCGACCCCCGGAGGGTCGGTGCCCCCCAGGCGGGCCCGGGGGCGGCCCTGGCAGCTCCGCCGCATCCCTTCACACGGGCGCTGACGGGCGGCAGCTGCTGATTGTTTAAACGAGGAGGCAGTTGCTTAGCAACCCATAGGAGGCTCATTACCAAAGCCACAGTGATTAACAAAAAAGGGTATGAAAGTAAAATGGATTAATTATTTAATTAACTAATTGATGATCAACTTCTTTTTAATTATTCACTTAATTAAAGAAGTGTAACTACAACACTGCCCTTATCAAGTGTGTTGATATACTGACAAGATTTCAAAGACAAAAAGAAGAAGAAGAAAGGGGAAAAAAAAAATATATATATCTTCCCTGCTACGGGCGCCGCAGATCTGAAGCAGGAGCGGCACGCCGCAGCTCGGGACTCCCCGCCCCGGAGTTCGGGTATGGCCCCGAAACTTTCCCGAAAGTGGCTGGGGCGAGAGCCTCCATCCCAGAAGGGGCAGCGCCGTCGCTACGGGTTATATCTGTTTCCTGCCGCCACGCTGCAGAGCATAAATTCAGCCGGGCTGTGCTCTAAGGAAGAGTTATGGAGGCCTTGCTGCCTCTTAAATCCGGGTTGATCTTTTCCTCTTAACTAGACGATGGTTCAGCTGCATCTGGTCAGACCCAGCGAGAGAGTTATGGATGGCTGCAAACTTCTCTGCGCCTTTTTCCCAGGCCAAAGGGTTTGGTTAGCCCTGGAGCGAAGGACCCTTCCTAGGGGTGACCGAGGTACGTGAAGGGACTGGGGACATCCCAGCCCAGCATCTGTGGTCAGAGGAGGGGGTTGAGCATCAGGGTGTCGAAGCAACCCCGGTGCTTGTGCGTGTGATGCGTAAGAGCCCTGGCTTTCCCAGGCAGGGGGGTCTGGCAGCAGGGACCATGGGGAAGGGGTGCAGGGACTCCTGCCTGGGGCAGCCCCAGCCCCCCGCGGAGCTCCCTGCCCCCACAGGGATCCCTCTTCCCAAGTTGTGCTCGGAGTCAGCAATAACACGTAAGTGATTTTGCTTTCCGCAGGATTTGTCTTCTTCACTCTGCCCGGCAAGCGTCTGGCTCTCCCTCTACTGCACTAATTTTGTTTCTGTTTTTTTGTGTTTTTTTTTTTTTTCCCCCCGAAGTAAACAGTGCAGCTTGTCGAAAACATTCACCTCTCTTGATTAATTTACCCCTAATGACAAAGATGGCTCTGCAATCAGCAGGTAAATGCGGGGAGTGAAATGCGCCCGGTTCTCCCTGTTAGCGTGGCTGATGAGGGAGAGGGGGCTGGCGCCGAGCCGAGGGGAGGACGGTGCTGCAGGGACTCGATCGATTCTATTTACCCGTCCGAGGTGTGATTGGATTTATTGTCAGTGTGAGGAAGACAAACTGATCACTTCTGCTCGGCGCCGTATTGGCAGGTCCAATATCTGCTGAAGGAAGGGAAACTTGGCCGAGTTCGGCTTGGTTTTTTTTTTAACCCTCTTCTGAAGCGCTCAGGGGCCTTGTTTCTCCTGGAGCTCTCCCAAAGGAACCTCGTCCCCCGCGGTCCCCCACAGGCAACGAAGCCGCCGTCACTCCGTGCTAGGAAGGAAGGGCACGGCGGGTTGGTAGGGCCGTGCGGAGCCCCGGGTGGCTCAGCGACGCACACCAGCAGCGCCCTGTGGCTGCAAGGATGGGGCCACAGTGGCCACGGCACCTTTGGGTGGCATCGGGCTGGGGGCTGAGGTGGTTTCCCCAGGAGACACTGGGAAGTCACCGGAGATGTTGGGAGGTGGAAATAGGGAGGGAAAGAGCTCTCCTGTCTTCATCGAAGGAGCAAAAGCTCCCAGTGCTGGGCAGGCAGGTCTGCCTGAGACCAGACAGCGTCAGGATGGACAAGGCGGTCTAACTTCTCCCTCGCCAGTTCCCTGTGCCCCCGTCGGGTTTTAAAAACATAAACCAACACTTCCCCTCCATTTAAATTGTGTACCTAATCCCCTAACTCTCTTAATTAAGCAGAGGGAAGTTTAAATTGTTCTGACCATCTTTGGGGGGATTATGTATTTCAATCATCATTATGGTGTGGCTATTTGTGATACCACGCGATAGATAGGTATATCCGTTGTATAATCAGGCATACAAATTATAATCCCCCCAAAGACATTTAATAACAATTTAAAATACTGCCTACTGGACGTAGGGCATCGGCAGATTAGAAACGAGTGTGGGTTCGTTCAAGGACTCTGGACGCTTTGCGCTACGACCCTCTGTCCTGCAGTTCTCCCTCCTGGCGTTAGGACCAGCGCCGGTGGGGAGGAAGGGGCTCCCACCTCCGGGGTCCTTCCCACGCGGCAGCATCTCGTGTGGGTGCGTCGCCCTGTCCGCAGAGGGAGCCCAGGGTGAGCTGGACACGTTGGTTCCCGGGAGCACCTCCATCCTCCCGACCAGCTTCCATCCCTCGGGATGCCGCCAGGGTCTCATTAGCTCCCCTGGAAGCTGCGGATGTGCATCCGAGGGGCAGGATGTGGTCCGACGCTGTCTAATTTTCCTGGAGCTGTACACGGAGGTCCCCACTGACATTAGCGGGAGCTGCTGGAGCATATCGAGAGAAGAGGAGACGCTATGAGCGCTGGCTCTCGCAGCAAAACTGCTCAGGGGTGTCTCTGTAACTGTGAAATCAGGCCTTTTGAAAGCACGGATTATTGAGTGAGTCGATCTAGCCAGCTCCTTTAGGGCCATTAGTCCTCATATGCACTTGGTTATTTTACAGTGAAAACATACAGGGGAGATTATATCATTTTTAGGGTAGGGGGGGAGAAGAAGGAGCAATTTTTCTGTTTCTTAGGGGTAAGTGAAAATAACTGCTCGAAACCTACTCAAACGAAAAGCGACACGTGTCTAAGAAATAAAACCCCATTCTGACTTGACAGCAACGGCATTGCAGGCGAAATTCTAACTCTGAATTTTGGTAGGCTGGATTTGGATGGCAAAGAACTTAAAACCTTCTGCCTTAAGTGGAAGGACGGGACCGAAAAATCTTTAAATCTGCGCCAGGGAAATGTTATGAGTCCAAATAAACGGGCTTGGCAGGCGTCATCCTTTGCAGAAAGGGCAGCCCAGCTGAAAAACTGATTTCTTGTTCTGTTTTTAAACAACAACGTGGAGATCGTGTTTTCCGCTTCATCAAATAAGCAGAAACATTACTGTTCCTCGCGTTGTGCCTTTGCTATAGAGAGGGAAGGCAGTGTAGCAGCTGAGGAGCATCCTGTGTCCCCAGCTCCTTATCTGGCTTCCAGAGTTGCGGTTTTTACAAGGCTCTGGTGTGGTTTTTGTAACGCCGTGTTGCAGCGTGACCCCCTCGCCAGCTCCCGGCAGCCTTGCGCTTTTGGGTCCGAAATGCCCGGCAAAGGGTGGATGTCCCTGGGGCTCCGGCCGGCGGTGGGGCTGGGGGGCTGCTCTGCGCGGTCCCCAGCCCCGGTGCGTGGGCTGCCACTGCGGGTCGATGATGGTGCAGCCCTGGGAAACGCTGGGAACGCCAGCTAAAGGAGATGATGGCTAAGCACCCCCCCGGGGTGACTTCAGCAGGCACCTGCAGGTGGAGATTGACAATCTCCATCCAACGCGGTGGTTCAAAGTGTTTTTATAGGGGGGTCACCCAGGCTTGGCTTTAATGGGGGGGAAAGAACCTGAGCTCAGGCTCTTTATTAGGAAGGGAGACCAAGTCCAGTCCCCACAGTTGTCCCAAGGATCCCAGATTTGTCCTCTCCTTCGTGACGATGACTGTGAGCCCGGTCTTTATTTTTATGGAGGAAGACCTCACGCCAGGTCTTCCCCTCTCCGAGCGGGACGTCGTGTTTGCGTTGTGTCTTACAGCGCTCCTTTGCCCTCGGAGAGAGAACACCAGGAGCGGAGAAACCAGGTCAGTGCTTACAAGGGCTCCAACGCCCCGGTGATGGGCGCGTTACACGCTGACCTTGCCCGCTTGGGAACGATTCGGGGCTTGTTGGTGCCAGCTAAGCCGGCTCAGACGCCGGGTCCCCACCGCAGCCGTGCCCTCTGGCTCTCTGCCTTTAAATCACCTTCAGCTTGGGCTCATCTTCCTGCCTTAGGAACCTCCACATCAAAGCCGCGCCGGGGAAAATACGCCGCTAACGTCTTTAAACCATCCTCGGCGTTGTGATTACAGGATCCGGCAACTACTTTTCCGGAGCTTGCGAACTTCTTGAAAAATCTCCAGGGAGTTTCTCTCTGGGGGAACTTTATATTTTCTTGCTGATTTTTAAAAGTCTACTGTTAACACCGCGAGAGATTTTTTTTCTTTTTTTTTTTAAGCACCAAACTCTTGATGGATGCTGGGTTTGTAGGAGCTGTAAATGTAAATTGTTTTTCCTCTGGCCACTTGTGTTTTATTTGAAACGTACAAAATCTGAGTGTGTAGTTCCTGAGAGCTGGCCTAGAGAACAGCAGCACTCCCAAGTAGTTTGTCTCCTATCAAATGGCATTAATAATTTAGTCTCTAATTAAAAGTGAGGTCAAACAATGAAAAATGACTGAACTAAATGGTTACGCTGTGATGTATTAAAGTGACTGGTGGGTTTTAATGGATGGAAGGAGCGCTGTTGTTTGTTTATGTACAAAACACTTTCAGTCAAAGACTGTAGGAGTCCCGAGGAAATGTATTTAACTAAAATCTTTTACAGGTTACTGAGTCGATGCCTTGAATAGACAATTTTTACGCACCTTTTATTTCCTTCAAGTCGCTCAGCTACCTGTAAAACAGCTTCTCTTAATGATGAGGGGAGAAAAAAAAAAAATCCAGCTTTGATGCCTCTCAGGCTCGTTCATCAGCTAACGTTAACGCTCAGAAATATCTAAGGGGATCTGAGACACCACGGGAAAGGCATTTTGAAGGGAGGGTGGTTTTATGTTCTGGAAGATCATAGAATCATAGAATGGTTTAGGTTGGAAAGGACCTTGAAGATCATCGAGTTCCAACCCCCCTGCCATAGGCAGGGACCCCTCCCACCAGAGGTGGGGTGTTCCGGGTGTCTGTGCCCGAGATGCTCCGGGTGTCTGTGCCCAGCACGCTCGGAGGCTGCTGCTGCCCTGGGTGATTTTGGGAAGCGCCCGGCGTTACTGCGATTACTTTATTCGTCAGCGGCCTTTGCCCAGAAGCTGTACTGAACCGCACAGCGCTGCCCCAGCAGCTGAATTTCCGAGGAAAACTGGGAAATAGAGCAAGATTGCAGGTCCCAATGTTCAGGGAGGGGACTCGAGAGAAGGAGGAGGCTGACCCTCGTGGGAGCAGCTCCCAGGAACGAGGCACGGGCACGCGAGCGGGTTGTTGGACCCTCTGCCACGGCTCTTGCCAAAACCAGTGGTGCCCAGAGTCTCCAGCGAGGGCCTCATCCTCCAGACCAGCCTTCCCACCATGCCGCTGGGCTGCACTTGGTGCTGCACCGTTCACGGCAAGTTGGTGTGACACCACGTTAGCAGGACAGACCTGACTTCATGGGAATGGGGGAAGATTTCCCACCGTGGGCATGAGTGTATCATTATGGAATCACGGAATCATGGATCTTTCGGAGTTGGAAGGGACCCCTAGAGATCATCCAGTCCCACTCCTCTGCCAAAGCAGGACTGCCCAGAGCACAGCACTCAGCACTGCATCCAGGCGGGGCTTGGAAACCTCCAGAGAAGGGGACTCCCCCACCCCCCTGGGCAGCTGTGCCACTGCTCTGCCACCCCAACCCGAAAGGAGTTTTTTCGTATATTTGAACGGAACCTCCTATGTTCCATTTAGTAGGTCCTCTGTGTCGTTTAGGTGGAAGACGTATTTCTGACCCCTAACCCAGGCCACTAAGGTCCTCAGATGGCAGGATCACAGAAATGTACGTGTTTGTATGTCTGGGATGCTCCACTGGTGACCTTGGCTTCCATTTACAGGGCTTCAGGGCATTGGGTCCCATGTAGACCCGCTCTTACAGTTATACAGATACCTTTGCAGGAAGGTTAAGGAGAGGGTGACAATTTATCTTGATTATGACAGGCAAAACCAGGATTTTCCACCGCAGATCTGGACCCAGAGGTGCTATGCGCTCTCCAAGCGCAACAGGAGAAAAGCTTCTGCTCTTCAAGGCTGTAACTGGAGGTAGGAATAAGTGCAGAACCGAGAAGCCCACGTTTCTCCACAGCCCTGTATGCAACCAAAAAAGTAAAATAGAAGTCCCTACTGCTAAATATTTAGCCTTCATTTACTTACATTTTAAGCTGGCAATCTTCATATATAATAGACAGGAAGTTGGAGTTTTGCACCTATTTCATTTAACACCACTTAACTCCTGGCACTGTCCCAATATGTCTCCATTAAGTGGAGACTTTGCAAAAATTGTCCCAATTAAGCAGCAGCATTGCGATTTGCTGTTGTTAGGCTAAACTGGTTCCCTGGGAGATGTCCTAATGAGGTATCCATCTTGATTAAGTGTGGACCCGTGAAGTGCTTCCCAATTAAAGGACAGAGAATGTATGCGTATTATCCAAAATTTTTTTAAAAAATAGTCATTTTTGGTATCTCCTCTGGGGCTCACTCCCCCAAGGACAGTGGCAGTGTCTGCTTTGACATGGGAAGATGCTGGCCAGACCCATCACAAATGGAGCTGAGGAGTTAAGTGTGTTACTGGTAGGAAGGACTCAGATACCAGTTTTTTGTACGGGCAAGCTGGGTGTGTGGCCATGGTGGCCCATGGGGAGAGAGATCGGAAGGGGGAAGATGCACCTTCCCTCGCTCTGTCTCCTTGCTGTAGCTACAGACTGCTACGGAGGTGCCCAACAGGAGGGCAGGAGATGAGTTGCAATGGGAAATTACCACTGGTTTTAAGGGGAAAAAAAAAAACCCACCCAGCCCTTTCCCATGAGAGCGGTGCAGCCCTGAGACAGCATCCCCGAGAGGCTGTGGAGTCTCCACCCTTGGGATTTTGAGAAACCTGATCTAGGTTTGAAGATAACCTTGCTTGGGGCAAGAGGTTGGATAGAATCATGGAATTATCTAGGTTGGAAGGGACTTTGAAGATCATCAAGTCCAACCATCAACCTGACACTGCAAAGGATGAAGGACCTCCAGAGGTCCCTGCCGGTGCAGGTCTCTCGGTGAAGCCGTGCTCATGGGGTTGGGGTTAATGTGGGTTGTGGGGCTCCACCAGCAGCTTCAACCCTCCAAGGCCACCCCAAATCAGTGCAGAAACCACTGGGTCTGCCTGGGGCGGCTGCAGGGCTTGGTGGGGTGTGAATTAGGAGGGGTGGGGGCAAAAGGACATCGCTGTGAAACCCTGGCTGGGGTTCGGAGAAGAGAGAAACCACATGAGAGTGGGTTTCTTCTCTAAGAAATAAGAGAAGAAATTTCTTCTTCCCTCTCAATAACTTTCACTTTAGTTTAAACCAACAAATGTCCATTTGTCAAGTGTTAATATTCACCCAATGTCCAGAGGACATACCTTGAAAGTTATTTATAACAGGATTTTTTTTTTTTCCTTCCAAGGAAACAATGTTCTCATTCCATATTTCTTCTGCGCTACAGAATTACCAATCAACTGTTTTGGAGTAATTTTAAATACAATTATAAAGAATGTGATTAGGACAACTGCAAAAGAAGTTAAACATAATCAATTCCTCAGTGCTGCCTTGAGGTTTACATTTTAGTATCATTTAAGGGGATTTGCGCCAACCTTTTGTAGTAGATTAAAGGCAGATATTTTGTTTGTTACAATCAAACCTACGATTTCGGTTTTATAAATTTTTAAAATATTAATTATAGTTTGAAAAGTACACGGAGGTGAATACATTAACTAGTTTCCTGCTTAGATAGCAACTATTTGGTGTTTGGCATTAGATTAGCAAGGAGCAGGTTGGGAATTTTAATCCACCTTGTTAAGTTATTAAATTTTCTTTATTTACATACAGATCTCACTTTCATTAACATTGTAACAGGTGCTCATTAACAATTTATCATCTGCAAGGCAGAAACAAAAAGAGATTTTGCTACGAAGTTTTCTCTTCTGAGCGTCTCAATTATACTGTGTAGCAAGGCTAAAACAATTACAAACATTGTTTTACAACAACACTCAAAATTTGGGCCCATGTGGAAAAATCGGTAATCCTGGAACATTTCACTGCGTGTAGTTCCTCTCTGCGTGGTTACGGAAATAAAACTTCTTTTCATTTACAAAGCGGGGGCTATTTTCGCTCTAAAACGTCTGCTACGCTAAAAGTGTTTGGGTTCACGAACGTACGGACCCGTTACTCCGTCCCGCTTAGTCACAACTTGAGCGAGGACTAATAGAATTTTAATATGATCTGTAATCACACTAAAAACTGTAGTTCAAAATTCCTGAGCATCACTTCAGTGGTACTGAATAGCCCTGGATCTAATTAGCATAATCATTTGCAGAGCCCTTGGAGTCCTATTTTCACAACCTTTTTATATTCTGAAAACAGGGGGTTTATAGTTTTCTTTCTTTTTTTTTTTTTTGGTTTTTTCTTTTTGGCAGAAGAGGAGGACACGGCACAATTTCCTTCCCCTTCCTGCCTCCCCGCTCCCTCCTCCTTCCCCTCTGCTCCTCCCCGGCTGCTCCTGCAGCGGGTACCAGCCCCACCTGCGGACCCACGCTGCGAACCCCAACACCCCAAACCCTTGGGGACAGCTGGGGGGGGCACTGGAAGCTTTCCCCCTAAAAATCATACGCTTGACGGGCCTGCCTCTCTTTTTAAGGTCGCCTTTTGCTTTTGGAAGGAGGCGAGCCTCCAGCAGCTCTTTCAGCACGGCCGCCTCTTCCCCATCCCTGTATCTCCGGGACCTGCTCTTCTCTTGGCAGCCAAGGGCTCGCTCTCGCAAGGCGGTTCGCCCTGGCACGGCCTCCGGCTAGCTGTGGCCTTGGCACCGCTCCGTATTTTGCAGGATAGAGCCCTCATTTGAGCCTCTGTCATTTGTAAGACATCCAGCAATGCCGGTACGTTTGCGATGATCCATAGCGCGTGGGTGATTTCGAAGCATTCCTCAAGGCTTCCAGCTCTTGCTCCACCTGGGAATTCGAAGCCCAGCTCGGGGATACTTTTCCAAGTGTTTTTTGAATTGTCATCTGGGGTTGGTGCATAACTCAGGCTGCAAGAAGCTCCTGCAGAATCATGTTTTATTCCACGTAAAATAGCTTCGATGTTCTTAGAGCACATGGTGTGCTCCAGGATGGCTCTTGCCTTGACTGATGCTGACTGTGTGTGGTGAATATAACCTTAATGCTCCACCGGGTATATTTTTGATCAGTTTAGGTAGGAAAAGATTACGGGGCTCTTATGAATCTTGAGCAGATGCAACTACTGATGCTCACTGTCCACTTCATCCCTGTTGCTTATGTGCCCTCCTAAGATGGGGTTGGGGAGATGTTCCAATACAACCGGCACAGCTCATCTCAGGTTGACAAATCAGCACCCTAACCCCCTTCGTTGTCATTTCTACTTCATTTCAAATAGTCTACACCAGAACCGGGGGACCTCAGGAGCCTCATTTGCCGTGCCAAGGCTCCCTTCGCGAGCCTTGTCTGCAAGAGCAAGAGGCACGAAACATCACCCGGGGAGAACCCAGTGCCACCAGGTTGGTTTGTGAGCGGTCGTGGTGAGTCACAAATACGATCACGCTCTTTGGCTTCTCCTTCAAAACGCATTTTGTATGTGTCCGGTGATCTTGGGTTTAGTGTTCATTTCGCCACTGGCAGTTTGTCGCTACTTCTCACCGAAGCCCCGTGACTGCTTTTCAGTGCATTTCTGGACTGTCAGTTTATTCCAAGCTGCAAAGTGATTCTCCCTCTGTAATTTGAGGACTTCTGTGGATTGAACATCAAAGAAGCCCGTGAGCCTCGCTCTGTCTCTCAAGACTGATTCCTGCAATTAGAGTTTTCCTAAATCCTTTTTAATTTATCGTTGCTTTCACAAATCCAAGCCACAAAGTGCCGGATTCCTGATCTGTTTTATTTCCTTGCTCTGCACCTCGTGGCTGGTGTCAAGGGTTGGGGCAGTTGTTTCTGGCTTTAGTGTGGGCCGACTGCTTCCTTCCACATCTGGATTAACACGGGGGTGATTAGATGAAGTCTGGGGTAGGTATATCTTGAAGGATATTTGCTTTGAAAGACCTAAACCTGCACCCTGGTTCTTGTTTGTCTTTGGGATGCTTATGGGGCAGGTAAGCGTTGAATGCTGTCTCAGCAAATCTTCACGCTTCGTGTCCAACAGAGAGCAGACAAATGCGGAGAAAGGCCAGCCCTGGTAGCTTTCCCCTGATCCTGAGTGGGGCTTTGCGTAGAGAGTGTCCCCGTCCCTGATCTGCGATGTACGAGAGGTGTCCCAGAAGGACCCCCAGCTGGCATCGGTGTACGGGCATCACTCGTGCTCTGGCTTGAGGGGTCTGTCCTGTTGGGTTCGCAGAGTGTGGTGATGCCACGCTTCAGGCTCAGCCCTGCCCGTGCCTCCTCCGCACCTTCCTCACCCTCACCTGCAGCACCGGCACCCCCTGCCTGCCCGTGGATCTTGTGCCGTGGGACGGTAAATAAATCTGCGTGAGCATTTTGTTTTAATAGACGTGGAAAATTAATGCCTAGAAATGACTGTAAAAAAGGAGACAGGCAGAATACCTCCCCGCTTCCGCTGCTATTCTCTTCCTACCATCCATTTTGAAGAAGCTTTTGAATTGCTTCATTTTAACAAAAATCTTTGCGCAGCAAAGATGTCCTTGATTGCGTTATTTTAAAAAGTAATTTTCCCCACCCCTGAAAGTTTTTATCTACAGCGTTTTATATTTTCTCACTGACTTAAATAGCCTGGTCTCTCTCTTTCTCAAAGTAAAATAGACGGTGCCTTTATTTATCCGGTTGGTACTTTAAACTACAATAAGATAAATGGGCACAATTATAGATGTGTACCAGAATAGGAACATGTGTTCCAGCATATGTGATACTAACCTAAGCAGACATCTAAATGTACTTCTCAGATAACAAACATTACACACACACATATTTATTAAACCCAGCAACAGCCTTTGCCATCCTTTTTAGCTACTTTTAAACAGCTGGTGAACTGTCAAAACCCCGTTAAATATTTTAACAAACAAGTTAAATATTTTTAGTTGTTTCTGTGACGGTAGTAAAAACTCAGGCTGGAATAATGTAACCGCTTTTGTGAAACGCTCGAGGAAAAGCGGAGGATGAATTTATTGGGCTGTAAGTTTGGAGCCAACTTTTCTGTTAAAGGAGCGGGCTGAGCTCCGCAGCTGGGACCCCGCGCGCCGCGCCGCGTCGCCTTCGCCGGCTTCCAGCCCCTGCGACTCGCAGTAGGGAAGACTGCCTGGACTCCCTCCCACGGGGTTTATTGCAGGTTAACACGGTGGATTAGATCATGGAGAGCCGGTAAATGTTTATTTACGGTGCCTGGGTGTTTATGATGCTCTCCTGCCCCGCTCCCGAGTTCCCTCTTGACAGACCCAGTCCCGAAAGCCTGGAGAGCGTCGCACGCGTGACTTCTGCTGCGCAGACGTGTGGAGCAGCGGGGCTTTTCGGTGCTTCAAGGCAAGCTGGAAGCTCCGAGTAGCGACGATTTATATCACTAAAAGTCAGAAAGGATTTGCAAACCATCCGTTCTATTGCTATTTAAGTGCAACAGAGAAAATCCACAGTGAAAAGGCACAGGGCAAGAGCCTTTTTATTTTTAATATACATAAAAAAGGTGAGTATTATAACATGTGAGCGGGAGATAATGACAGGTGAATAAAAAGAAAGACAGCGACATATCTAGCAAAGTGTCAGATTGATAAATAAATGAAGAAAGACAGGAGAATAAAAGGCTGTTATGAAATACATCAAATCTGATGTGATATGGATCGTGTTGCGGGAAGTTCAGTCTTCCTTTGCCGAGACAGGAGTCAAGGACAAACAGTTTGTCTGCGATTACGAGCTGTCCGGGCCAGTGAAATAAATACCCCTGGAAGATGGCTCCGTCCTCCCCTCCGCCTGGCTTTCGGCGCAGTGAGCACCCGGGAGCTCACAGCAACGCGATTCGTTTCGGGTGGCGTTTCCCACGCAGAGTCATTACAAACCGCTTCTGAGCAGACTGCGGGCTCTCACGCAAAACTAGGAAATCAAGCAAGCACAGTCCAGGCTGCGTCCCCACGTCTATAGGGTGGGGGTGCGGAGCTGAAAGCCAAACAAGCCGGATCGTATTTTGCTACGCTGCAGGAATGACTGACTAAGCGGAAAGTGGGTGATTTGGGGAGGAGCAAGTGGCGTCTTGCTGGAGCGAGCTGGAGAAACAAGCCTTGGAGATGTGATGGATCTTGAGAATGGACATCAGCATCACAGAGAAACTCGTTAGAGAGCGGTGGAAGCCCAGGAGATGTGGTTGCTACCAGACAGCAGCACCCACTTTGTCACAGAATCCCAGAATCCCAGACTGGTGAGGGTCGGAAGCGCCCTCTGGAGCTCCCCCAGTGCCACCCCCTGCCAGAGAAGGGGCACCTCCAGCAGTGGCACAGGACGACGTCCAGGCGGGTTTGGAATGGCTCCAGAGGGGGAGACTCCCCCCCCCTCTCTGGGCAGCCCATGCCAGTGCTCTGCCACCCTCAAAGTCACGCCGAGCGAAGCCGGCACAGAGAGAGCAGGGGTGGGAGAGGGGCAATGCGGAGTTCCAGGGGCAGCAATGACCCTCAGGGGAAAGACGTTGATTTGGAAGATGGTGATGGGGGCTATTAGCAGGTCAAACACCCCTGCTGTAAACTGGGAACCAGTTTGGAGAGACCGGACTCAAGTCCTGACCTTCCTCCCATGGAGAAAACGACCATCTCAGGAGGTTAGCACGGGTCAGCCCACGCGGTGGCCAGCCCGGGGCATCAGCTGCCAGGCTGGAAAATAAAACTGGTAGGACACACCAGATGAACAACGTCAGAGAAAAATTCAACTGAGGATGTGCAATATTGCAATATTGAAGTGACTGAGGGGTACAGAGCTACCTGGAGCAGCAGGACTGAAGGATATCAGGAGGAAGAGGAGAAGAAACAGCCTTTGAGGGTGTCCTCAAGCCAGCCGTGGCAGGGGCTGTGTTTGCAGATGAAGATGGGCAGATGTCCTAGTGGGAACGTCTGTGAGCAAAGCCTCTCCCCAAGGCACGCGGCGGAGAACGGCTCCGCAAACAGGAGAAGACGTTTTTGCTACAGCGCTTTTTGATGGCAAGACTATTTTTCCCCCTGCATTGGAAATAACGAATTTGGGGGAAATTGTCCAGGCAGAACTTGGTGCAAGACTTTTGAAGAACCACTCGCAGGACAGCAGCAGCGATGGAAACGTATCCTAGAAAAACTCAGGAAGGACGCGAGCTTAAAAGTCTCGGCAGGAGCTATGGGCAAGGAAATTTTATCATTTCCAAACCTGAATTCAAAGGAGGACTTCCCTGTGTTTAACCGGACCCACAGTATCATAAACCGGTATAGCTGCGTTAATTGTATTAGTGCTCCATCAATCGGCATTACTAAAAATCTTGTCTTTTTTTTTTTTGGTTAAAAGGAAGACTTATAGCAAATGCTGGCAGCGTTACAAACATGGGTCTGATGCGCCGAGTGCTCCTGACGACAGGATTCCCACTCGTAGCTCACAGTCCCGGGTCTGAGGAGGAGATTTCGGTACGAGGAGACTCGGTAGAAGAATGTTTCTTTGTCTCTGTCAGCTCTACTTGCCAGCAATCACCGGGCAAGCCGCCTTCTCTATTAGGATTGCTTTCTGTGTCAAACACCTCATCATTAGAAAGTGAGGCTTGAATGTTATTCTTTAAGCCTTAGATCAACTGTGGAAGCTGAGATGTAATGGAAAAACCTGACGCTGGAAATTCTTGAGTCGTTATCACAATTTATACTTAAAAGAGCTCCAGTTTTATAGCAAAAAGAAAAAAAAATCCATTCATTTTAATCATTGCAAAGCTTATTAAAAGGTTTCGAATATTATTTATTGCAATTCTGTACCAGTTCTAATTCACTCATTAATTCTATTCATCTTGAAACTAATTTTAAAGTTTCAAAATTTACCATAGCATTTTGAAAAGTTAAAGTAACTTTCAAGATGAATAGAATTAATGTTTTCTTTCCCTCCTCACAAACCAGTTTCACCTTCAAATACAAACCATGACCACACCGTGCTAATAGCTGCAAATGTATTCTCTGTTTAAGGTTTCAAAACCGTTACTTGACAGCTGATGTGGAACATAATTTCACCGAAACCAGTCTTGTTTTCAGCGAGAGACGGTGCAGCCCTCTCCAGGAGCTGCAGCCTTCAACGCTGACTCCAAACACATTCCTATGGCTGAGGATGTGGAGTGAAGCTTTTTTCTTCCCGCTTCCTCCCGTGTATTTTCTATTTGCTCTATTTTCCCTCTGACCAAAGACCATTACAGGTCTGTAGAGTCTGACATAGCTGTTACAAATTTGGAGCGTTTTCTGTGGGGGGGAACATCTGGTTCCTAAGAAAACCAAGTGTTATTTTATTGATGGCTGCAGGAGAATGTCTGGGTTTAATCCACCTGTGAGGGCTGCTTATTTTTGAACCTTCATACCAACACGCAGGAGGTGGATGCTTCCTGGATCCCATGGCACAACTGTGGCCTCAGCATTGCCAGAACCGGCTTCGATTTCCTAAATTCTTCGGGTTACAAAAAGTTTCTCTCTCCCTTCCTAAGTTTCTAAAGGACCTGAAGGAGCAAGCGCGGTTCTTTCTTTCATGGAGTGATTCCAAGTTCCTTCCTGAAACAGGGAAAACCTCGACAGAAAAAAGAACCCATTGGAAACTTTGTGAACAGACTTTTTTTTTCCAGTTTGGCACCGCCGAGCATCCTGCTGGGGCAAACCCAGCCGGGGCAGTGCTGTGGTGAAGGTAAGCACCTTCTCACACCGAAGGCTTGCTGTGCTTCGTGGAGTGATTGCTTTCATCCGAAGATGTTAAAGGTCCTACGCATGAACCCGGTTTTCTGATAAACACCACGCTGCCTTTCTTCTGGCAGTGAGATTATTTGCAATAAGAGTTTCTGGAGCTTTGGGTGCTTTATTTTTATGTTCTGAAGTGATGATGTGTCTGTAGCAAAAAGGCAGCGAGAGCTTATTTCTGAGCAGCTTCAGGTGTGTACATGAGTGGTCTAAGATGTATCAGTTATTTGGAAGGGTCTGCTGGTGAGACGTAACTGAGAAACCGTTCTCATTTTGGATTTTGTAAGGTCATCACTGTGTTCAAGCTCGGCTCTCACCCTTCGCTACAGCTACAGCGTGAAGAGGGGAACACAGAACTGGAGAAAGGTCCATGGTGGGTGCAATTATCATTTGAAACCAACAGAGGTGGTATCTTTTTTTTTTTTTTGAGCGAGTTTGAATTTGCACAGAACCCTTCTGGTTTTTCAGAGGTTGACAGATACTGCTGGGGAAGGTTCCCTTGGATGGTTTAGGCCAGTTGGAAATGTCATGGAGACCCCTTTGCCATCCGTAAATCAGAAAGGTCAAGCTGAGTTTCACCAAGCGTCCTCTCACGTCCTAGGAAACACCCCTACTCTTGGTGGGAAGCCAGGAAGAAAACCTGAGGGAAGCGGTGGATAAGCAATTAGAAAGTCCGGGGCAAACATGGATGGGGTTCCCCAACACCCAAACCCTCCAGAAATTTGAGAAACAGTGTACCCACAACTGGAGAGCGAGGTGACCCATCCTGGGCGAGGGTCTGCAACCGGTGAACGAAGAGCTCTCCTGGAAGGTCTGCCTCTGCCGAAGGTCCCCCGGGCTCCTTTCGCTGCGTAGTGGCCACTTCTGCCACGGGCAGTTTGCTGGTTGAAACCTCTTCCTGAAGGAAACAGGGAGAAACCCTGTTCCTCCTGGCGGTGTCGGCCTCTTGGAGCACTCGAAACGCATCGCAGCGAAGCATAACTCTTTTTTTTATGCCTGTGGTCACTTGCCTCGATTTTATGTGTGGCAAGTCGGGCAGCGTGGGGGATAGCGCAGGGGGCCCGCGGTGGTGTCAGGGAAGGTGTCTGAGAAGCATTTTACGGCTTGGCTGGATTGATTTCCTGGCTGGAACATTTCCACCGCCTTCCTTTGGCCGTGCCCGAGGCTCCAGCTTGTGGTTTCCTTATTTTTCTTTCCCTTAAGAGTACCGTCTCCGCCCGGAGACAGGCGGGAGCGCAGGGAAGGATGTCGCTTTCGTGCTTTCTGCACGTTGGAGATGAAAATTCCCCCTGTTCCTCTCTGCTCCACGTACGAACCTCGTCCAGGAGAGAAGCGGACGGGGCAGATTGCCTTTAGGACCAAGATTAAGCGGATCCCGCTCAGCAGCTGCCACAAAATTTATTCCCGGGAAAGGAAATACAGGTCGAATGCAAGCGAGCACACCTGAGCTCGCTGAATCTCGCTGGCACGGAGACGCGGGCTGGGAAGAGGCGGCAGAAGGGCTTCGGAAGGATGGAGGCACCAGGTCGGTATCCGGGCTCCCCGGTGGGTTTCCCCTCCAGGTGCAGCCCGTGATGGCGATCAGGTGGAGAACGACCTCTCCCTATCTCAGATGGAGCTCAGGCTCGAGCCTGAGAATACTGCAACACATCTAAGGGGATAAAAGCTTCTTTCCTGTGCCGAAAGGTTTTTGTGGCTGATGGCTGCGCTGTCCTGCCTGGTTTTCCCCCGCCCAGCGCGGCACCGCAGCAGACGCGGAGGCCAGCGTCCGCGAGGAGGACTGATGCCACCTCTCCCGAATTCCGTAAGTTCAAATCTTGGCGTCGTGCTCGAAGGTCTGCTTCCACCCGAGAAGTTTCTGTCGCAAGCGGGATTTTTGAAGTGCGGTGTTTGGAACGGGGGTGCAGGAGCTGCCAGCCTCGGCAGCAGAGATGCTGCTGGATTGAGATGTGGGGCTCCAGCTTTATGCCTGATGGGGAAATTTGGAAAAAAAAAAAAAAAATTAGAAAAATCAGGATTATGGTGCTGTTTGTTAAGCCAAAAATGTGAGCAGCAATTCAGACACGAAGAAAGCTGTCATCACTCGTGGCAGTGTAAGGAGACTGGCCGGGGAAAGGATGTGCTGTGTGTTCAAGGTAACCCAGGGAAGAGCCTTGGAGTGACTCTCGGGCATCTGCCAGGTCAAGAAAAGCTACCGACTGACTTCCAGAGCCCTTGGATGGGGTCCAGAGTTAAATCAGCGTCTGATCCCTAAGCTGCTGGGTGGCTGAGGAGGGCTTTATGATTTGGGATGGCCTTTGCAGTTTAAAGTGTTGGCATTGAGCAGTAAATGCAGTTTAGCCGGGTGATGCATTTCTTATTTCAGTTTCTTATTTCAATTACAAACACTGGCTTAATACAACCACTACCAAACAGAAGACTTTAAAATTCAGGGGAAAAAAACTTTTCCAAAAGTGAATGAATTGATCTGTCACTCACACAGACTGACTGTCCAACGTATCGCTCCTAAACCAAAAGGCAGAATAACCTGAACCTCCAGATCTGTATCTCCAAACGCACGGTAACAGCAGCTGCCTAATTCCCTTTAAAGAGCAGCAACAGAAAATAAGAGCTGACTTTTGATGAGAGGTCAATGGGAGTTACTTGGATTGTACTGCAGGAAAAGGGGATTGAGAAGACAGAAACATAAGTTTTGGGAGACAGAGCTGGCAGATAAACTCATTTTGGATTTCTGCTTCTTTCTGTTTAAGAAATGTGGCCCTTATCACACCACTGGTTTTTAAGCAAAGCTCTCCATTCATTCTGGAGGGGTATCCTGCCCCAAAATCAACGGCAAGCGATGCCCCCGTGTATTTCCTTACTCCGATTTCATTATTGATTATTAATAACTTTACAGATACTAATGAGGCAAAAGGCCAGGACAGAGTTTCTGCAAATTTTAGTCAGGAATTCCCTGGAAAAACTTGCATGGCACTGCCCAAATACCTCGTTTTGCTGTAACTGCCCCCCCAAAATACAAATCGTTCTGCTCTCCGGGTGAACAGGTACAGTTTTTTTTTTTTCCCCCTGAGTGATCACCTATCCATCAGAAAATTGGGAGCGGGAGGGGTGCGGGGCAAGCTGATTCTGCAAAGCTGCCTGGTAAAGCCCTGATTACTGTTATCAAGCAAAGAAGCAGTCCAGTTTAAGCTGCTAAGGTTTCTGACGAGCAACAGGTTATAATGAAGGAAGGCAGAGGAACGCGTGAACGAGCGACTACAGACCCTGGTAAAGAGCGGATTACACTGAAGGTACGTTCCAGGGAAGAGACTGCATATTTCAGAGCAAGGCAGCAAATGGGCTTAAAAATAATCTGAATTTTTTTTTCTTCTTCTTCTTTCCTTTTCCCCCCCCTCTCCCTCCCAATCCAGCAAAGATAGAGAGCGTAAGATGCTTGTGGAGGGCAGGTCAGCACATCAAACGGGCTCTGCTCGCGCTGCTGGGAGCAGCGAGGGAAGGAAGGATGCTGCCTGCCCGGGGCGAGCCGGCGAGGTTAAAATGCGTGTTTTTATTAAGCTGGTCCTGGTGGTGTGAGGAGGTTTGGTGGTGTATCTACCCAGCATCTCTCCCAGGCACATCGCAACTCGCCTGCTCCTTGGCCTCGCTGCGTTTTGTGGTTGAGGTGGATGTTGTCTTAGCAGCTCTCCACTCATCGCGAGACCCCGAATGAGCTAAAGGAAGATGTTTTGGATACCCCTCTCCTTTTCAGGGTTTGCTGGAAACTTACTGTGGGGTAAAGCTAAAGCCCAGGTTTACAGCACGGTGGTCGCTTGGTGGTAACCGCCCGTGGGAGGGCTCTTTCCAGGGGGTGAACGCACTGCGGTTTCCCCTGTGGCAGTTGGGTGAGCCGCCTCGTACCCGCGGCAAGGCGAAACGTGGTGCACGAGTGTGGGGTGGGATCACCAGGACTGCGGTCCAAATCCCGTTTTAGCTGGAGGTGTCTGTCCTAGCAGCTACAGTCTAGGAATCAGTTTGGTTTACGGCACAGAGAAAAACCTCAGAATGGGTCAAAATCCAGGAGGAAGGCTGATTTTTTTTTTTTTCTTTTTTTTCCTCTTCTTACACCATGAGAAGAGTGATTGTAGCAATGTCAAGATACACCCTTTACTAGCCAGAGATAAGGCAGTGCCCTTTGCTGTCTGAAGATCGTGCAGGGCTTGTGTTCTCGTCAAATGGAGGAGGGATGCAGCATCCCTCTCTCCGCCGAGCCTTTGAGCAGGCACTGATACGTTTACAAATGGCATGTGATAAGCTCTAAAAATGCCACTTTGAAATTGAACCCAGAGAAGTGTGAACCATCTCAAACAAAAGCGATTCACCTTGGTCACTCGGCGAGTGCAGACGGAATTTCTGACGACGGGAAGGAAAAAAACCCCCAAAAAACGCAAACCTGCCAGGCTCCCAAAAAAGCTCTGGTGGGGAAGGAGCCCTCCTGGTCCCTGCTGTCCCTGCAGAGCCTTCACTCCTGCCTCGGCTCTTTCTCTTGCTAATGGCTCTGAGCAGGTAGCAGAACTCAGGGTCCATCCAGGGCAAGGCATGGGATGTGGCAGCCATCTCAGCAGCCATGACTCGGTGGGCTCTGCCTGGTATGGATCCCCCCACGCCGCATCCCTGGGCATCCCTGGGCATCCCTCCTCGCCTGCCGAAGTGCCCTGTACACAGACTGTCAGAAACCCGCAAAAAACCAGCTTCTCTGTGAATTGGACAGAAGTTTCAGCTCTGCTGCGGCTCCGGTTATGGCCAGTATTGAGTAGGGGCTGTCGCAGCCCGGAGAACCGGGGATTTTAATACAGTCTATGCACGGTGTTACCCTACTGGAAAGAGGCTCATCAGAACATGGCATGTCAGTTGTCACTTCGCGGGGAACAGATGAAACCCTATTATCAGGACACCGTCGACAGGCTTCCGCTGCATCAGAAAACAGCTCGTCGCTGCAGCGCGTACAAAGATGTCACTGCTTTCTGTTGAACCGCGCGCCGGCTGTTGCCGCGGCGGAGAGCAGTGCGATCAGTATAACCCGTGGGAGCAGAGGGTGAGGGAGCAGCCCGGGGCCGGGCTGGGGCTTTGCTGGGAGCATCTTACATGCGTGGGGGTAGGCAGCAAAGGGTGGTGGGGAATGGGGCCATTGCCTTAAGACCAGCATCAGTTTTGCCTCTTTTGTGCCAGATCAGGGCTGCTAAGCCTGGACAAACTACACTGTAGAGGCTGCAGGAGGCTGGAGACATCCCAATGGGTTGTGGTGCTGCTGCTGAGAATGGGGTTGTTCCTGTGCCACGCAAGGAGGAGAAACACGGTCCAAGACCTGCTGGGCCATTGGGAGTTGGACTAGATGATCTCTAGAGGTCCCTTCCAACTCTGAAAATTCCATGACTCCGTGACTGCTGCTGCTAACCCCACCAGCGACAGCTCAGTCCGGTGCTGGTACCCAATTCCTCGCTCCAAGAGTAGCAGCCCGGAGTTTTCGGACGGCATCGCTCCGTGTAGCAAAGTCCTCCTGATTTCTGCAGCCCACCTTTCACGGACGTTCTCCCTCCCGCCTGCCCCACTGCTCCCCCGGCACCGCCCGGCTAATTTCTCACGCGGGATGCGCTAATCCTGTATTTCTCTGATAGTTACTTTCCCCAAAGCTGTCTCGGAAACCCAGGTGCTGCTCCCCCCTCGCCCCCCCCCCCCTTCTTTCCTCAGACCGGGGAGAAGAGATGGCGAACGGCTTTCTCTTGATTGTGTCGATGGGAGATGATTTTCAAGGTGAAATTTCTAGTTCAGTTGAGTCACTTTCATTCAAGGCGATGAGCAAAATGTCACCCCCACACTGAACCACACTCAATGCGCTGTTCTCCTATTGCATTTAAATTTACTCCACTTTTCCTTTCTGACACCTGTTTAAATCAATATCTTCCTCTCCAGGTCGTGGGCAGAATGTGCCTGGTCTCTCCGCACAGCGCTTCTCAAATCCACTAAAATCAACACAATAATTGAAATATTTTCAAGCTGATTACACCGCTGCCTGAGGCTAGGCTGGTTGCTAAGGGTAAGCTCCCTGGTTGCTAGGGGGAGTAAATCATCTTGCATTATTTGATTTTTGTTATAGATATGAAACCGCTACTCCCTCGATTAAATGTCTCTCAGTCTAACACCTATGGGACCTGGGGAAAGAGAAAAGAAAAGCAGCAACCTTGACCCTGTCAAATAAATATCTCTAACTTTTCCTGTCCTCCGGCTTCCAAACCAAACCTGTCTACTGATTTTTTTTTTTTTGATTTTTTTTTTTTTTTTTTTAAACTGACTTTAAATAACAAAGCTGTGGGGACAAGCAGATGAAGAGAGGAAGAACTGTCTGTTCCATTAGAGGATCTCTCAGCTTGGCTAAACACTCTCTATTTACTCCAAACACAGCATGATGGGGAGCTACAAGGATCTAATAGCCTTGAAGATGTAGAATTGCACCAATTACAGTTCCTATTCAACCCATGGCTCACGAGACACCAGCTGAAATCGCAGGGCCAAATCCTGCTCCCGGGTCTGCAGAGCGCAAATCTGGAGCATCTCCTTTGCAGAGAAGGATTTTGCCCAATTTCTCGTGGTTTCCCAGGAGCAGAGTCCCGTTGGACACCGTGGAGGCGAGGTGTCCGGCAGCCTGAATGCGCGCGGGTGCTTCGCTGGTGGAGCAGGAGCTCCTGATGCATTATTAATAGGAAAGCAGTATGTGGGGCAAATCCCTGTGCCACGCGCGTTTTAGAGAGCCTCGGCTCCTCCTGGGGTTTCATTATTCTCTTAGTGCAGCCAGCTCCTGGGTGAAGGTATTATCGCTGCGGGGTCCCTTCCAAAAATGCTCAGAAATTAATGTGACCCAGTAAATCTGTTGCAATCCACCGGCGGGGCCAGAGGTACAAGAGCCTCTTCCGCCGTTTGGGCTGGGAACAACCAGCAGCTCAGGGTGTTTCTGAAGCAAAAGGTTATGGAGGGGAGCTGACGTGGTATAAAGTCTTTCTCCACCCCTAAAACTGTTAATCCTCACAACTGCACTTGGCATCCCCTGTGCTGCCCCAAATCCTCCTTCTTTGGTGAGAAAACTGAGGCACAAAAATGTAGTTCAGCTGTTTGCTTGAGGTTGTCCAGCCGGTGTGGGTCCCATCCTGACACCTTTTCCCCCAGATGCCGTGGCATTACCTGGGGAGGAATGAGCCACAGAGCCCCGGCTCCTTTCCTCCCTCACTGAACCTGTTTCTCATAGGGCACGTGTAATCCATAACAGACAGGAAAAATAGCTATGGAAATGTTGTAAACCCTCGAGTTGCAACGATATGAGACAGCGATATCTCCTCTGCCATGTCACATGGTCCCTCAGCTGAAATAGGGATGAAAATCATAGAATGGTTTGGGTTGGAAGGGACCTTGAAGATCACCGAGTTCCAACCCCCCTGCCCTGGGCAGGGACACCTCCCACCAGCCCAGGTTGCTCCAAGCCCCGTCCAACCTGGCCTTGAACACCTCCAGGGATGGGGCAGCCACAGCTTCTCTGGGCAACCTGCGCCAGGGGCTCACCACCCTCACAGGGAAACATGTCTTCCTAATATCTAACCTAAATCTCCCCTCTTTCATTGTAAAACCATTCCCCCTCATCCTATGGCTCCCCTCCCTGATCCAGAGTCCCTCCCCAGCTCTCCTGGAGCCCCTTTAGGGTCTGGAAGGGGCTGTGAGGTCTCCCTGGAGCCTTCTCTTCTCCAGGCTGAACACCCCCAACTCTCCCAGCCTGTCCTCCCAGCAGAGGGGGGACAGCCCTCGCAGCATCTCCGGGGCCTCCTCTGGCCCTGCTCCAACAGCTCTGTGTCCTTCTGCTGTTGGGGGCTCCAGAGCTGGAGGCAGCACTGCAGGGGGTTCTCCCCAGAGCAGAGTAGAGGGGGAAAATGCCATAAAGTAAGCAATGTGAAGAGCTTCAAAAGCTGTTGATGAAACAGGTGCAAAGAGAGAGGCACTGAGGTCCTCATTGCAAACCCTGGCGAATGAGAGGCCGGTGGTGAACGGCATCGTTAGCACAAATGAGCCAGGCCAGGCTAGGCTCAGCCCAGCACCGCCTACGGAGAGCATCCCTGTGTTAAACCGCATGTTCCCTCTGAGCTATGCCAGTCGCAGTGGTGCTTTTGGGGGTTATCGGTCAACGCGTGTGGCAACATGCTGGGTACGGGGGAGTGGGGTCACCAGGAGAACCTTGTAAGCCTGGAGGACACGCTGCTTCCAGCCTGGCTTCCTGTGCGTGTCCTTGTTTCCCGAAGTTCGCAGGCAGGATTCCTCCGCAGGGCACCCGCACCTGCGCCACACGTTTAGTGGGAAGTGCCTGCAGCATTAAGAGCATTGCGATCTAAATGATTAATTGTTTAATATATTGCAAGCTGGTTACCCCTCCTGGATGTGCCGTGTAACAAATGGAGTCAGCTGAGATCTCACAGTAGCGAGCGCCGTGTTTGATTTTTAGCCAGCGAAGCGCCGTTGGTTTGAGCTTATAAACACAGCCCCGTGCTGCCACCGCCTCCTCCGGCAGCCGCCTCGCTGGTCCCGGCCTTGATGCGAGACTTGGAAGCGCTGCTGAAGGATGGGAGAAAAAACGGTCCTCCGGCCAGCGTCCGAGAGGGGAGGTCAGTGCCGGGGGCGGGGGGGGGCAGGTCCGGTCCGCCGCCCCACTGAGCTGCAGGGACCAGAGAGGGGTACTCTGGGGCAGGGGAACGGCAGATGTGTAACGGGGATTGGGGCAGATGCTCAATAAAAGCTGTTACGTGTTTTTAGGAGATGTGTGAGGACTTGAAGTAAAGCCGAAAGTGTGTAACCGGATGGAAGTGTCCCATACCTGACGTGTAACCAGCGCACTTAGGAGGTACGATGTGGTGTTCACTTACGCGCTTAACTTACTTAAAAATCCATATTAAGTATAATTTCTATTTCAATATTGTACAGGTCACACTTTATGTTAAGGTTCCGTTTATAAATAGTTTATAGAGATTAATAGATGTTTTAATCAATAGCTAATCAATAGTTTAGTGACAGGAAGGCCCAGCGGAGGGAATTGCCCCAAGGGCTGCAGGTGTTTTGCTCCGGTTTGGTGATGTTTGACCCTTGTTCCGGACTGGGACCGAGGAGCGGTGCTGCCGATAGCGGTGGGATGCAGCGCTTTTCTCATCACCGGCGGGTGACCCACGGCGCTACCACGGGGGGGGCTCGTTGGGGGAGACAGCCCCACTTCTTGCCCCCTAACCTCCCACGGGGGAGGGAGCTGATGAGGGCTCAGCTGCGGTACGGGGTCTGGTAACCCCGTGGGTCTGTGGGGCCAAACAGCCCTTTCTGAGCATCTCATCGCCTGCCGGAGTTTCTGGGAGGGATCTGTATTCTGTACATGGGGAATGTATTTTGTTGAAACCTAGTTATGGCTTTTTAAAAGATTCTTCTGAGAAATAATTCTGTATTTTTTAATACATCTTTTTGTCATACACTTGAAAGACTCGTGCCCACATGGGCACTAGAAGGGAAATCTAATTATATCTTAAAAGAATACAGTCAATTTAAAGGGAGACAAATATTAATGTTATATAAATTGATTGGCCAGAGGTTTCCAGAGCAGAGAGGTACGTGCCCATTCCCACTGAATTTCAGGAGGAGCTGGGTATCTAATTCCCTTATGAGTCAAACTCCTGTAAAAGGCTTCCAGACCAGACCCTGTAATTAAGTGACTTCTTCATGAGATCTTCTTTACGTACCATGATCTGGGTGATTCAACCGGCAATGCTCAAATGACAAAACAAGCCCTTAGCTCCTTGACCACCCTTGGAAACCCAAGTGAAGCCATTTAGCAAAGCCCAGAGCCAACACCTCTTCTTCCAAAACCTTCTCTGCATGGGAGCCTTTGAAGAACTTTTTCCATTTTTAATAGCCAGAAATATCTGCCTGCTAAACTTTAACTACAACTGTACCCGAAGCCCGTCTGTCTAGCAGCAGGTGGGCTAGTGAGAGTCACAGTCCTGCTGGGATACAGCCAGCTGTTCCCAGGAATGAATCTCAAGTAAATTAACAAACACCACACAAACCTGTCAATTGAATCATTCTTGATTACTGTAAATGCTGGGCGACCCGGTAAGGAGTTTCTCCCTCCGCGCAGAGGGAGTTTCTTCATGTACCGCCTGCGTAACCGGGGTAGCGACACCCCGTCCTCCGGATGGAGGGTCCTTTGGTGCCCGTGGGGGTGGCCTACTCGGACCAATGAGTTTGAAGTGGTGGAGAGGTCCAAGGTGGTTTCCTCACAGAATCACAGAATAGTCAGGGTTGGAAGGGACCTCTGGAGATCATCTAGTCCAACCCTCCCGCCAGAGCAGGGTCACCTACAACAGGTTGCACAGGACAGCGTCCAGGCGGGTTTTGAATGTCTCCAGAGTGGGAGACTCCACAACCTCTCTGGGCAACCTGTTCCAGTGCTCCACTACCCACAAGGTAAAGAAGTTCCTCCTCATGTTAAGATGGAACTTCCTATGTTCAAGCTTGTGCCCATTACCCCTCGTCCTATCAATGGGTACCACTGAAAAAAGACTGCTCCCATCCCCCTGGCATCCCCCTTTTCCTCACATCCCCGAAGGTTCTATTGGCTTTCTAAGGGCTCATGAGCTGTTTGGGGATAGGTCAGAGCAGCCATCATCCCATACCAGGCACATCTGCCTCTTTTTTCTTTTGGAGGCTTCTCCTTGGCACCAGCATGGTCACCGACTGGATCAAAATCCCATAGACCCTCCAGGACATCCCCGCATGCACCAGCCATTTTCCACTTGGCAGGAGGACACTGAGGAGGGAACATCACCTCCGTGGAGATGACAGTGCTGGAAACACGTTGCGTTGAAGGCAGGAGAGCTTCTGATGCAAGATAACAGCAGTTTACAGAGGCTTGTAGACATCAGATAATAATCAGGGTTCTGGGTGAGAAGCAGAAGGTCTTGGCTGAAGATCTGTCCGTCCACTGTTTGTTTTTGTGCTTGAGCTTTGATGGTGCATCCAAGCCTACTGTGCA
The DNA here is from genome assembly GCA_008711295.1 of Anarhynchus alexandrinus. Taxonomy (NCBI): domain Eukaryota; kingdom Metazoa; phylum Chordata; class Aves; order Charadriiformes; family Charadriidae; genus Anarhynchus; species Anarhynchus alexandrinus. The sequence continues at coordinate 2,064,560 of VUYV01000163.1, read as the reverse complement.
AAATTACGGACCTCCTCTCGCAGGTGGAACGGCAGCCAAATCCCTGACTGCCGGCACAGCCATGGCAAAATTCAGCTGGGGCTGTCTGCCTGCGCTGCCTGTGGGTGATGATGTCCTGGATTGAGGGTGTGGGAGAGCCAGAGATGACCAAGCTGCTGAACGGCAAAGAAACGGGGGCTGAAGTTGAGGGAGAGCGGGTGGTGGAGAAACCCGGAGCCCAGGGCTGGAGGCTGCTGACTGCTGCCAGTAACGACGACTTGGAAACAACAGAAGGGAAGGCAAAAACACGTTAGAGAAGGGAGAAAATGGACTGTCAAGAGACAACAGAGTGTGCAAAGTGAGGATGTGGCCTGGGAAAAGCTGGAGGGGGCACCAGAGGGAGGGAAGGGAACGGCTGCGAGGTGCCTGAGGGTGGAAGATGGAGGGGACACCAAAAAGGACTGTCCTGGCCTCAGAGCAAGAGCTTTGGGTCTCACTGTCACCTTCCCCCAGCGGAGCAGCAGCCTGGCCAGCAGCCCGCTCTTTCTTTGTGCTGTATGAAACGTGGCCCATCACCTGCAGCCACTGGTGGTGGGGTGGGGACAGCGGTTTGGACCCGAGGAGAGGACTATTGGATGGCTGTGTGAGACACTGCCCGTATCTTCAGGAGGATCTGACTGTTGGCAGTCTTTAAATTAGAAATGGCCTTAAACCCCCTTGCCTTGGGTGGTGTTTGTTCAGTGTGCTCGTAGCTGGGGATGGAAAAGAGCAAGGAGGAGCAGTGCAGCATCACCATGATCCCGTGCAGCATCACCGTGATCCCATGCAGCAGAACCCATCGGGATAAACCAGGGTCCTTCCCATGGGGGAAACATCCTGTTCCATATGGCAGATGCCCGGGGACCCCACACAGGGCTGGGGGTCACCTCTCGCCTCCCCTCCGCAGGACCAGTTTTGCAGGAGGGTTGTTGCATTGTGCATCGCAGCAGAAGGACCGGTGGGAAAGGGTGAGGGCATCAGTGGGACACACCTATGACATGTGTAAAGCTCTGGGTGCCTGTCCCCCGATGGTCTCCAGGCCTGATCCTTTGCCAGGTCTCCATAGGGAAGTTCAGCACTGGGTGCTGGTTCCTTCAGCTTCAGGCATCCTGGGAACACGAGCTTGACACATCCCTAATTGACAATCGGACCTCGATTTAATTCCACGCAAGTCAGCAGACTCAGCACCGGCTTTCTGCGGGCGTGAGAACACAGTCCGAACCGCAGCGACGTCAAAGACTCGCCACCAGGGCAGCCCCCGCTGCCTTCAGGGAGAGCGGGATTCGTCCCCGGGTGGAAGATTTTGCTCGGGAGGGTGCGTGGGAGAGGGAGGGTGGCCGTAACCTTATCAGCAGTAAATCTCTGTCTATCAGGATATTAGCAATGTGTTTCCCCAGCTGCGTCAGTGTATGTGTTTGTGTATACAGACTCAATTTATGTCATTTTGTGAGCAGATAAGTGTTTGTGCCAGACTCCGTGCGATTTTGTGAAAGGCGTGCTTACATGTTTGGATAGATTTAATAACAGCATGCATGTGTGCGTGTTTATATTTAGACAGGCTCAGGGGAAAGGCTCAGCACACAGGGAACGGCACGGGGATGGCCTGGCTGGTGGTGGTGGGGGGATTTTGGGAGCCTGGCAGCTTGGTCTGCCTTTCACGGGGGCAGCAACGAGGATGGCTCTGCCCATGTCCCTGCAGGGGACACTGCTGACCCCACATCCCGGGGGTCCCACGCTGTCAGTGGGGCTCCTGCACGCGGCGGGAGAGGGTTTGTCTGTTTCTACGCTGGATGTGAGACAAGCGTGTACGCCGGTTAATTTTGGTGGGTGCCTTGGGAGGATGGATGTGCAAGATGTCCAGTGCGCGGGTACAGAAGAGAGGTGTTTATGGACCCGTAGCAGCACTCCTTCGCATCCTCCAAAATTTCGTGTAGCGCAGATGACGTCAGCATAAATGCACGGGTGAGTGCGTACCATGGATTTACACAGCACCGACACGCGTGCGATTTTTATGCCACTCCTGACCCGCTCCTGCAGCGTGCGGCACTTCCCAGGCGCGGGGCGCTTCCCAGTACATCCCAGTACAGCTGCGGCACCACTTCATGGAGTCTGGCAAAAAGTCTGTCTCGCCGAGAGGTTATCCACAGCAAACCTGCTGCACGCTGAGGCACGCTGGTGGCTCGAGGCAGCAGAGGCGCCGGCTGTTTGATGCCACCGGCGGTGCCACACGCTGCGCCTGGCGGCGGGCGCATCGCACTGGGACACGCACATATTTCCGAGAAATATCTGTATTCAAAATACCTGTGCTCAGCCATGGCTTTTCGCAGGCGTTGGCCCAGCGGGGTTGCGAAGGGGGGGTCTGCCATGGGATGCCCTTGGGGTGGGCTTTGCTGGTGGGGTGCTGGGGTGGGGGGGAGCAGGGGTCTCGATCCCCTTTGTGCGGCTGCCAGGGACGCAGGCGTCGCGCTCCCGCGCCCGAGCCCTGCCGCACGCTCCGCTTGGCCACCGCCCCGACTTTTGTCCTGCCGTTTGACATCTGTGACTTTTTTTAAGGCGACGCATCCCCAGCGCTGAGCCCTGCTCGGCCCCGCTCACCCCGGGCTACCATCCAGCAGCATCTGCCAGCTCCGGCCACCGCCACCACCACCACCACCGCTACCACCGCCACCCCCGGCACCCCCATCCCGCCGGCTCCCCGCTGCCCGCCGGTCCTCCGCGCTGGTGGGCAGCGAGCGGGATCAATAAGACACCTCCGACTCCTCTATTTACAAACTAGCTGCCTTCAGCAGCCAGGCTGTTTAAGCACTTCATTCCCATTCAGGAGGGCCATCTGCTGCCTTTTGCTGTAAGTCTCTCTGAAAACCTCAGCCTTGACAAGCTCGAGATATGTCAGCGCAGTTATCAGCGGAAAGCAACATCTGCCGTGCCTGACACCCACTATTGTAGGCCATTTAATCTGTCCCCCTCCTCCCTTTAACTGCAGACAACAGCTCCCTATATTATATTTTCCCACTCAATTAGCACTATCATCCTGCTGAAATAGAGGCCAATTTACCTTTAATGACATCATTGTTAGGAGAGTGGCAGCCCCGGCCGGTGGCTGGCGGGAGGCAGCCCGTCTCCCCGGCTCGGCGGGCGCGCGGGCAGCCTATCCGCGCTGCCTTCACCCCGACCGCAGACATTGTTTCCGACAGTTCGCAGAGGCAGTGTGGCGGAAAATTGAGTCCAGATTCATTAGGTTTTTTTTTTTTTTTTT
>VUYV01000163.1:2045944-2061264 GCA_008711295.1 Anarhynchus alexandrinus | reverse complement strand
CCCCTCCCCCCCCCCCCCCTTTTTTTTTTTTTTTTTTTTTTTTTTCGCCCTGCCCTGCCCAAGTCAGTTAAATTGATACATTTCCTAACAAAATTGAAGTGCTTTGTGCTGCCAGCGGAAAGCCTGGTGACCCTGCGCGGCCCACCGAGCAGCCAAAACGAGTTGATGGATCCATTAGGCCGCGCAGAATGCCTTCCCCCTCTGCCTCCGCTCCTGAGTGACACTGTAAATCTGAACCAATTTCAGTCCCTAATCATCATTACAAACCCCTCCACTGTTCATTTATTACTCTACAATTCTAATACAGCACATGACTGGGTCAGCGCGCGGGGAGCCGGCGCGGCTGCGGAGACAGGCTTAAAGAGACCATAATCCTTCCTGGGTTTTATCAGGGAAGCAAACCTGATTTGGTTCCCCCCTCCCCGGGTCCCCGCACACTGCCCCCCGCCTCTGGTCCGGCCATCAGATGATGTCTGTCTGCCTGGGCCGGTGATGGGGAGCGCGGGCTCCGGAGCCGGGGGGGCAGAGGGGGAGCACACGTGTGTGGGATGCGGGAGTCGAAGCACGCCACGTGAACCCCGCAAGGGATGGGGTGCTGCGGGAGGGCTGGCACGGCCGCTCCCGCGGCTATGGGATGCTGCAACCCTGCAGCCGTGCAAAACGGCTGCGCAAAGCGGATATTTGGGTAGGCGAGGAGCTGGCACGTGCCTGGGAAGCATCACAAGGTTGGAGGATGCTGTGAACTGGGAGTTCATTGAGGTTCTCCATGAGTTTGGATTAACGAAAGGCCACCTCCGTCTCCCTGGAGGTGTTGAAGGCCAGGTTGGACGGGGCTTGGAGCAACCTGGGCTGGTGGGAGGTGTCCCTGCCAAGGGCAGGGGGATTGGAACTCAATGATCTTCAAGCTCTCTTCCAACCCAAACCATTCTATGATCTTTTTGGCGCTGAAAAGCCTCAGTGGACATCCCTGCAGGGATGGGTCCTCCAGGTGGAGGCTGGTAGAGAGGCTGGTGGGACACAGATGATGCCGGCTCACGGCTGCTTCCCACCTGGCCATCCCTGCCCTGGGAGCCCCGGAGGTGGCACCCTGCTCCTGCCAGCTCGGTGAAACCTCATCCTGGCTGCCGGCTTCCAGCATGGAGAGCGGATGCTGATTGAGTGCTTGACCTGCTAAGTGCGTTTGCGTGCCTGGATCGAAGACTTTTCCAACGGGCTGCTGAAGAATTTGTTTATTTGATTTGATCTGACTGATTTTTTTTTTTCTCCCTTTTTAGCAACATAACCATCAACATCTTTGCAAGTGTGGAAGCAATTGAAGAATTTAAAAACACATGCAGTAAATAATCAGGTTGATGGCATGATCAGACATGACTTGCTGGCACCTGGCATTGCTTTGGGTGGAACCAGCAGTGGCTGGGGCACTTGCTGCTGGAGCAGGATGTGTGGCACGTGGGGACAGGCTGCTCCCACGTGAGAGATGGGCTGGAGGACCAGGGCAAAGGGGGGTGAGCAGGGTGCAGGCACCGAGAGTCCCGAGTCTAATCAGAGGCTGAGCCGGAGGGTACAGACCTAAGAAACTTGTGGCTGAAGTGTCCACTCTCTTCCCAGGTGGGCTTTACCTGTGGGGGGAATTTCTATGGAGGGTTATGTCCCTGTTTGATGGGACAAAGGGGCAAAACCAACAGCCTTGCAAAGAGCTGTGATGGTCAAACCCCTCTTTGTAACTTGCTCCTTCACTAAAAGCCTGGGTAGCAAGTCTGGACCTCATGGGAAAGACCGGTGCCTTCGGTGGGATGCCAAAACCCGAGCTCCCGCCTGCGGCTCTGCCTGCACGCTCAGGAGGATGTCAGACTCCAGAAAGTGTCAGTTTTTCTGCCGGTGACAACCAAAGTAGGTCTTTTTCTACAGCTCATGTGCCAGACGTGCGTTTCGCTTCCTGCTACAGGGTCCCAGGCTCGAGGTCAGCCTTGTCTGGCGGGGAGACGTGACGGCTGCCGAACCGCGCCGGGGCCACCCAACCTGTCAGCCCCCACCGGCGCGGCCGCCGCAGCTGCCTCTCGCGCTCACAGCAAAACTTCCCAAAGTTTTCTCTGCCCGCGGCCCTCATTAAGAGCAGCAGCAGAGTTCGTCGTGAAAACGAAACGGCGTTTAAAACATATATATTTGAAAGAGCAGCCCTGAAGCCAAGGGAGGTTGGTCGCTGGGTTTCCTGGGGGGATTTGGCCAGGGTTGAGCAACTCTTTGCTTCAGAAATGGTCTTGGGGTTCTGCACCTCCTGTCTTAGCCCCAAATCAGCACTGGGGTAGGACCAGTTTGTTTCTAGGATGGAGAGGAGAGCAGCACCTCGGCAACGAGCCGTTTAGATGTGGTGTTGGGGGATATGGTGTAGGGGAGAACTTTGTAGAGTAGGGTAGATGGTTGGACTCATGATCCCAAGGGTCTCTTCCAACCTAGACAATTCTATGATTCTATGATTCTAATGATGGCACCGCTCCCTACGGGCAATGGCCATGTGTTTTAGGAAGTTCTCTGTTCAAGTCCTTACCAGGTCAATCCGCTGTTGAATCGCCCTCTCCCCATCGCCCTCACGTACAGAGATGTCTGTGGACCGGAGCCAAGCGCCGGTCCTGTGACGCAGCTCCCGTGCGTCAGTGCGGTGGCCCTTAGCGTTCCCTCTCTGTTTACAGCCCGTCGGATGCCCCTCAAGCCGCACTGTTGTTAATGCTCATATCTAAGGCAGTCCGGATTAGTTTCTCAAGTAGCGTTTTGCGAGGATCAATATCAAATGCTTTGCTGAAGTCTAGATGCGTTACATCTTCTGTAAGGCCTTTCATCCACTAATTTTGTGATTTGATCCAAAAAAAAAAAAAAAAAGCTATCAAGTTGGTCTGGCATGACTTGTTCTTTATAAACCAATGTTGTTTATTGCTTGCGATTCGGTTATCCTCTAGGTGCTTTCAAACACGCGCCAAACAGCCTATTAATGCCTTCTGTGACACTCTGGGTTTGACGAAACCCCACCGAACCTGCTGCTCGCACAACTGGGTTCAAGCAGAGCTCGCCGGCAGCTGCTGGGACATATGTTCGCCGTGCACACCAAGGGCTTGATTCATCTCTCACACCGACGTAAGGCAGGAGTAAGTCAGCTCAGCGGCGGGCTGGAGCATCCAGAGGCAGGTTTGATGCAGCAGATGTTGTGTTGCTGTTGCAGGCAGTATTCCTGAGCTTGCTTTTACCTGCTCTTTCCCAACCATGACCCGCAGGATCAGACGTAAGGGTTTCTCTTGGGGCAGCGGGGTGGAAATTGCTGGCTACGTCATCGCTGTTTTATGCCGCTCAACTGGACGGTTCAAACCTTTGGGTGATTGGTTCAAATTCTAGTGTAAAGGCATTTGGGCTGTGTCCAAACCAGTCCTGGTGGAGTGCCTGCTACAGAAAACGTGAGGATAAATACTTTGCAGCAGTGTGTTAGTATTAGAGTCTGCTCTGGTCATGAAAGTATAGCCCTGGTGCTTCCTATAGCAGAGCCTGGGGCCTGGTCCCAACCCCTTTCCTCTTCAGGGGGGGTCTCATTCCATTCCAGGGGCCGCTCAGCTGCTGGTGATGATGCTGATGCACTGTGCTGTGCCCGTGTTATCCCAGGGACTCTCTGAACAGAGTCATTGGATCGCGTCTTGGCATTGCCAAGACCAAGGGCGCCCTCCCCTCCCTCATTTCAGTGGAGTGAACATCACGGCCAAGATGCTGAAAGAGCCCAAGAGGTACCGCAGCTTCTGGGTTGCATTAGCTATGTTTCCATTGCCTACGGAGCTCTGCTGCTGTATAAATAATGGAGCTGACACAGCACCTTCTGGGATATGTTTTCTACAGTTTCATAAGACCTTCAGTAACGGCCCGATGGTGCCTCGGCACAGCCAGCCTCCCCGTGATCTATAACGCTGACAGCTCAGGAGGCTTTTGAGGGATACGGCATACAAGAGTGAATTTCCAAGGTATTGCGTGGGCTTGGGGTTGTATTGCTCCCTGCTGACTCTCGGGGCTCATGCAGGGCTGCAACACTCTGAAAATTAACTCCTTTATGGCGTGACGCTCAAAACACGCAGCCCAGGGGAGAAGGGGAGGGATCCAGCCTGGTGGGACTGGTTGCAGCGGACGCTACTGGTGTAGCCTGCTGGCCAAGCAGCCTTGCTCCAGCTGGTGGTCCGGCTCTGGCGCAGCCCTCCAAAGCCCGCTATGGCTCACAGTTAAGCCAAAGAAAAGATTAATGGGACTTGCTGTAATCTCTTCTGGCATCCCGAGAGATTAAAATAGTTTGTTTCACTGCTGGAGCATAATCTTGAGGAGGGGAGAATTAGCCTAAGGAGGATCACGGTGAAGGGTCCTCAACAGCGTGATTTAGAAAGTTCAGCTGACCCAGGGCGTGGATGGTCCTACTCTCGTTGAAAATAGACTTTGAACCAAACCACTTATTCCTCTTCTCCCCCCCGGCAGCTGGGACTTTGGATGAATTTCAAGGAAACAAAAGACAAACAAAACCCCCATCCATGGGCACAAGGAGTCTTTAAAAATGGAGACATCTCTGCAAAGCTCAGAAACAGACGGCTTTTCCGTGCATTTTCCCTCAGACCTGCATCTTCTCCTTAGGAAGAAGGGTGCCTTGCGTTCAAGCCAAGCTTAACCAGAAAGACCAGGAGCCTTTCAGAGACCATGAATTTCTGGAAGGGAAAATGTTTTGCATTTATGGACACCAGCACATCCAAGTGTTGCATGACAATGGCAAGCAATAACCACCGTCTCGCCCTATAAAACAGACGTGAGGGAATGGTAATATGACCTTCATTCATCGTTAACAGCCTTTATCATGCGTTAGACCCCTGAACGGTCTCTTAAGGTCATCCCTTTCCCAGTGGAAGGTCTTCCTTGCCGTTGTAGGAAGCAATGCTTTGGTGTGGGCTTGGGGCTTTGGTGTGGGCTTGGGGCTTTGGTGCGGGCTGTTGCAACGCCCCGATCTCAAAGCTGCTTGCGCAGCTGGAGCTCTCAACGGGTGGTGGTGGAAATGCAGCAGGTGATGAGGGCGAGCATGGGGATCCCCCTCGGAGCAAGAGCTGGCGAGCGCGGAGCCCAAGAGGGAGCTGCAGAGCGTTTAACACGACCAAATTAACCCCTGTGGACAGGCGAACACTTGTTTACACAGCAGAGAAAAGCAGAGATGGAAATTTATGGTGTCACTAAAAGAACTTCTCACCTGGAGTACAGCGAAGAGGAAAGAGATAGCAATATTTCCCACCGAAAGGAGGAAGAAAAGCTCTTAACAAATCAATACCCTTATTTAGTCAATAAAGCCACAAAACAACCCCTCCAGGGGATAAACATGGAGAAAATTCACAGCTTGCAAACAGGCAGGCTCCAATTCTGGCCTTTGACAAGACAGTGGCAGTAAATGCGCTCGTCTCTCTTGGTTGCAGGGAGTTCAGCGCGGGGCTGGTCCTTCGGGAGCGCGCGGGGGCCGGGGGAGGCCGCGGGCTGAAGCTGCGCACCCGGGAGCGCGGGCGAGGAGGTGAAGGGTCTCGGGAGCGCCCCGTGGCGAGGAGGAGCCCGTTAACTCGGGTTAACGTCTCTTCTCGGCGTGGTGCATCGAGCACCGCTGGCTTCGGCGCTGGCGTGCCGGGGAAAGGGAAGGAGGAGCGGGGTCCGGGCGAGGATGCTGCAGGCAGGCTGGGAGCACGCCTAGGGCAAACCTCCGCAAGAAATGCACGAAACTGCTCTCAGCGGCGGCACGGCAACACGTCCGGCAGAGATGCAGAGGCACCTTAGCTCATAGAGAAGTTTGCAGGGCTGCGGGTTTCCAGCAGCCAACAGCTGGAGTCAGAAACTCATGGCGTGGCCCTATGATGTCCAAGATGTTAAATAAATTAATTTGAAATGCTTTCTGTTTTTTTCCCCCCCCTAAATATATAGATATTTATTTTTGCTTAGCCTGCAGGCTTTACATCTTCAAGATTTTCTCTGTAACCATGAACTAGAAATTTGCTTGGAAGAAATCCAAATTGTTCTCTTATTCACAAGATTTCAAGGGCCGGAGCTTCGGGAAGAGCCGTCTCTGTCATTACAAGCGCTCATGGTAGAGTCCCAGGAGCTGCTACAGCAGAAATACAGCCCAGCAGCACCGCGGCGCGGACTCCCAGCACCTTGCAGAGGTATCCACCACCCTGCAGCAGCACGAGCACTGGGTACCAGTTATTCCAAAACAAGTAAAGTTAAGGTTTTTGTAGCAGTTTCATTCTGTCACAAATGAGCCTTTGGCCCTTTTGAATATGTCTTCTCTTTCTCTCCTCAGCCCTGGTCTCTGCAAACCCAACCGTTTGTGCTAGACCTGGGAGAAGACACTGACCACGGGAGCCAGCAGGGAACAAATGTAAGTCCTGTATGTTTTGGGCTGTGCATATGAGACTGATGTTGGCTGAGATACACAGATAAATGCATTAGTCCTTGACCAGACACTGCAGAAGCCGATCAGCATGAATCCTGCCTTGGTTAACTCATCCTTACCTTCCATAAGAGATGTCCCCACTAGAGAGAAGAGGGGATTGCAAACCACTGAGAAGGGGCAGCTCTGCTGTCTCTGTGGCTTAGGGATGACAAATTCTGCCTCTCAGCTGAGCTTTGCTGGGACCAGCAGCTGTGTGGAAGCCAAGGCTCCACCCTGGGGCTGTGCCACGGAGGTGCTCAGCCATGCCAACACCCCAGGGTGATGCCTCCATCCATGGAAAGGATCAGACCATGGGACCACACGCTGGCTCTGCTGGCCCTGCAGCATCTCTCCTTTCTACGGAGAACATGAAGCTGAAATAGAAACTTTGGGCCAGAGTTTGCAGGCAGCATTTTGGGTGGAAAACTGGAGGAATTCAAACAAAGCCAATGGCTTTCCATAGTGGTATCCGAGACCTCCATGACCTGATGGAGCAGAGAATTATTTCCTTCAGGGTCTATGATTTTCTTCACAACACAGTTGCAGACTGTAATGTGTGTTAAAAGGGAGACATCCTCAGTCAGGGCTCACCAATGTCGCTCCACTGAACTGTGAGATGCTCAGATTTATTCCAGCCAAGTCCTGGCCCAATATATATATTTCATCTTATATTTCTTTTTTTTTTCTTCTCCTCTTTCTGATGCTGTTCACTACCCAGAGCATCCGTCAAGAAATGAAGCACTTGTTGGTGTACTATAACACCTCTCCTCATGTGTTTTTGAGAAAGCTCGTGTTTGAAATGCAGCCAGAGGTTGAGCTGTAGGTAATGCCGCGCTGTTTTAGTTCAAATCTGGCTCCTAATTGCTTTTTGGAGAGGGACATTCACAGTTGGGAAAGCTCCTGCCTAATCTTATTTATACTCTGACAGAATGTGTGAGTCTCAGTGCTTCCTATTCTGGCTCCTTCCAAGAGCCCAGGAAGTTTTCGGACTCCCTTGGGTAAGGTCCAGCAGACCTATACAGAGTTTAGAAATGGGGGGACCCAGGCATGGAAAATTATGCAGGAGAATTTGCCCCCGAACCTGTCTGTCTGCTTCGGGTACCTGCATTTGCATCACAAAACTGCTGAGAAAAGTCACCAAGAACTGGTGTAAGCTCTTCCTACATCTGGAGAAGACCTTCAGAAATTCAGGCAGGGATAACATTTAATAAGTAGGCAAGTAAGCAGGCAGTGCTGGAGCGTGTCCAGAGGAGGGCCACGAGGATGATCCGAGGGCTGGAGCACCTCTCCTATGAGGAGAGGCTGAAGGAGTTGGGGCTGTTCAGCCTGGAGAAGAGAAGGCTCCGGGGAGACCTTATTGCGGCCTTCCAGTCCCTAAAGGGCCTACAGGAGAGCTGGGGAAGGACTTTTTACTGGGGCATGGAGTGATAGGACGAGGGGGAATGGCTTCACACTGGAAGAGGGCAGGTTTAGATTGAACATTAGGAAGAAGTTTTTCACTGTGAGGGTGGTGAGGCACTGGCCCAGGTTGCCCAGAGAGGTTGTTGAGGCTCCATCCCTGGAGGTGTTCGAGGCCAGGCTCGACGTGGCCTTGGGCAGCCTGGTCTGGTGGGAGGTGTCCCTGCCTATGGCAGGGGGGTTGGAACTCGATGATCTTCAAGGTCCTTTCCAACCTAAACCATTCTATGATTCTCTGAAGTGGCAGCTTCTACTTTGGTGTAGATGTGAGGAAGACCTTTATACCTGGGCTCCCTCGAGAAAGCCAGATGGCTCCAAAATGAATAACTGGCCTCAGCCACCTGGCTCCAAAACCCTGTCAGACCTTGGGTAGAGGGGCCAGACCCCAAGCTCAGCTCTGCTGGTAAATCCAGAGCGTTTCTATCAAAATGCCATGATTTACACCAGCGTAGCCAGGATTGCATCCAGGCCCCCACCAGATAATGCTCTGGTAATGGGATACGAACGCGCTGGGGTAGGCAAGGAATGGGGGGGTCAGGAAGATAAAGGCACCTCAAATATGCCATATAGACAATCTGTGTCTCCTGAAAGAGAGACATCTGTATCTCTAAATTTAGAAACGATACTCTCTTTCCAGCGGGTAATAAACCAGCAAGCGCTGCACATATTTTTTTCTATTTTGAATTCTGTTAACTGACAATTTAACCTAAAATCCCTCGTATTTTCTACTTGTTCAGCTGTAAATAGAGACTGACAGTTTATTTTCAAACATCCTGCTTTAAAAAAAAAACACAACAAACCAAAAAAAAAAAACCCAACCAACCCCACAACCCACCAACATTTGAAATAAATACTTATGGGTCCATGACAGACTACAGACGTGCAGTCAACGCTCCGCAGCAATCTCTCGGAGCTGTCACACTCCGTGATCGGTCTTTTACAAACACAAACACTGTTGATTTCTTATCAAATGTAAAACCTCCGCAGCTCTTTCGTAAATGGTTACCGCGAGCATGAAATCGACATTGTGAATCACATGTGACACTGCCTTGTCTGCTTGTAATTGAGCCGCGCGGGGAAGGCGCCGGCGCCGCGCCAGCCTCGCACGCACCCCGCTCCCCGGCACCCTGCGAGAGGGGAGGATGAGCGTGGGCCCCCTGGGTGCTAGGGCTTGGTTGTTTTTTTTTTTTTTTCTTCTTTATTTAGTGCAATAAATGCTCCATCCCACCTGGGTGGCGGCTTTACTTTCCGTGGGGTGGTCGTGGATGGGGTGCGGTTGGCTGCGAGGGGGGATGTGTTTCGGTACCAGGGTGGGTTTGGGTTGGGAAGGGGGTTTTGGATGCTGCCGGGGCCATCCTGAGAGTGACGAAGGGGAAAGCGAGACTGGAGTGTTATCAGGATCCCTTTCTGCCTGGGTACCCAAAATGCCACCTGGAAACACCTCCCTGGAGGTGTTCAAGGCCAGGCTGGAGGTGGCCTTGGGCAACCTGGGCTGGTGGGAGGTGTCCCTGCCTATGGCAGGGGGGTTGGAACTCGATGATCTTCAAGGTCCTTTCCAACCTAAACCATTCTATGATTCTAGGATTCTATGATCCTAAACCAGGAGTCTATTTGGGTGTCGCTGGTGAACACCCTGGACAAAGCCCCGTGGGTCCCAGTCCCGGGAGCAGTCCTGCTGGTGGGGCAGCATCCCCCTTCCAACAGCACCCGGGCTATCTCTCCACTTCTGGCCATGCAGCGGGGACGGCATGGCACATCCCGGCTGCTCAGTGCCCTCTCAGCTTGGACGGACGGACAGAAGCCCTCATCCTCTCCCTTCCCAACCCCTGCCATTTTTTTGATTAGCCCAAAAGAGTAATTGCCTGGGTTGCAGTGCCCTGGGTGTCCCCCAGCACCCGGCTGCGGTCCTTTCTCTCCCACATTTGAGACATGAGGTGGAGCTGTTCTCTGAGCCTCCCGGTCTTTGGGTCCAACTGGACAACCCCAAAATACTCTCCTCTTTGCACAGAAATGTTACCTAGCTCGGATCAGTACAGTCGGGGTGACCGGTTAAAATAAAACACAGAGATACAACAGAGTTATGAAACATTTACACAGAAACATTTCCTGCATCTCTGTCTATAAATAAAACTATGTCCTATTAACCAGGAGGTGGAAGATGAGTAGAAACAGAGTGGTCTATCTATTTATATAATGATATAATCTATCTAAATAAAACTAATCTATTTTTCATGCCATCTATTTCTCTAATCTAAAATATACTCGTTACCATGGAGCAATGATGTCACTAAAATGAATGACACCCATAAATGCAGACGAGCTGTAGTTATTCTGATGATCCAGGACTTCTCTCTTTCCTCATTTGCTTAATTTTACACATGTGAGGAGTAGCTTGGAGCGAAACAGGATGACACCAGCAGCAACCCGAGCAACGTTCTCGCCGACCGCAGACTCGGGGCCTTGCTCCACGACGCGTCCCCCTCCGCGTGATTTTGGGTGCACGTGTGTGCCGTGGAGGTGTCTGCGCACATCCACCGAGAGAAGTGCAAACCGAGCGCCTTTCACAATTCATTACCAGCGTTTGAGCAGTCCTGGATAATTCCTGTTTAATTTATCGTGTTGGGGAGCAGTGCGCGGTTGGGCGCTGTGTGTATTCTCCATCGCGAGAAGTTTAACTTAATGCAATGTTGCATTTAATTTATGGAACGCAGCCCGTTGCTATGGCGTCGAGCACATTAAAAAAAAAATCAATAAATAAGTGAAATTGGTGTCAATGGGAATTTTGTACAAAGATGAGCAGTAGAGTATGACTCTTCATTTAGAAAGGGGAAGACACAATTTCGTTCACCCTTTCTGGATGTAGTTTAACCCCCTCCTCTTTGGAGAGGTGCATTTCCTGACCAAGAGTTATGTCTGTTTTGATTTGGTTGAAGAATAATAAAAAATGTTTTCCTTTTGCGGGATTTATTGCGACCTTGGGCATTCCGGGACAGGATTTTCATATTCAAGACTAGAACTTACAGTCTGGAGCATCCAAAGGAAATGAAGTTGTGTATCAGTATGACATACGCATTTGTGGGAAAGTCCTTTGAAATGCAAATAGTGGTTGTTTGGTGAGCCAGGCAGTCTGAAGTAAATAGGAATTCTCCGGTATAAGGATCCATGTACAGGATCCATGTACAGGACTGAAAAATACAAAGATCCATCTGGTCAAAAATGACAAGATGTTGTGTCCTGTTGGTGTGGCCTGTTTGCGTGGGGTTGCCCACAAGGTCCTGTTTGCGTGGGGTTGCCCACAAGGTCACTTCGCCTCCACAAGGTGTTCTTAAGACAGACAGTAATTCAGCAGCGTCGCACGGGGTTTTGTCTGTGCAAACATCAGAGCAAAAATCTAAGTGTGAAAAGGAAATCTCACCCCCCGAAAAAATCTCTAANATTTTTAAATCTTTTTTTTTTTTTTTTTTTGCAACATCATCAGTCAGACAATTTAAACAGGCTCAAGTTAAAAATGGAGCTATGTAAATTGTGGTGGGAAGTGGATATACAGCTGTGGCCATATTAGCTGCCAAAGCGTGGCTGCATTGGGATCCGGAGAGCGACAATCCTACAGGAAGGGTGGATATGTGGGGAAGCAAAGCCTTACACATAGACCTTTTAAATAGAACCAGAACTACAGAAATCCCTGTAGCTATCTAAGATCACCATTTCTGGCCTTCTGGGCAGCAGCCTCACCAGCTTTTAGTGAATTACCCAAGCGCGACAAACCTGTGCACTTCTCTTCCCTTTGCCGTAGAGCAGCAGGAGAATTTGGGCAGGTGATTCCCAGGAGGTGAACGTGCAACATCCCTGATGAGACTGGGAGGACGAAGCCGGAGGTAGAAGCAGCCCAGCCCCAAGGAACTAATCTATGGCGTGCTATCAAAATAATCCGTGTGCTCGCTGGCCAGGCCCTCGCACCTGGAGGCCGACTAGAGAGGATTTGCCACTGAGCTCCATATTGAAGGTTTCCTGCATCCTTTATGGCTGCCATCCTTTTCGTTCTTCACCTTCCCCTTCCTCCCTCTGTGGAGGCTGAAGCTGTGACAGATGCGTTTGTTGGCTTGATTCAGAGCCCCCCCGGTGCCAGCAGAAAACCTCCTCTAGACTTCAACAGATTTTGGGACGGACTCCTGGCACCCGACTTGGATGCGGTCCCCAGGACAGCCCCCATTGTGCTGACCCACATTCAGCCCTAGGCATTTCCCAGCTGGGAAAACCCTGGGAGCTCCCAGGGATGACTTATTTCAGAGCGCTGCCTTCTTGAAAGCTGCTGAGGATGGCGGTGGGCTCGGATGCAGAGTTTCCCCATCCTTGGAGGGTCTCCCGGCTGCTCCCCACGCCCAGGCACCTCTGGTGGGGTGAGGATGGGAGGGAGCAGCCCAGGATCGCCCACCCTGTGGGAGAGTAGAGCTCACCGGAGACCGACAAGCTGCCGGCCAGCCCTGGCTCTCCCTCAACGAGAGGGGAGAGAAAAAAAAAAATTCAAAACTTTAAGGTATATGAACTGTGAAATTAAATCGAAATACTCAAATAAGGAATCACATAACAACATAAGCAAAGATGTTTACCAGGGCTTGAAGTTAAATACAGATTTTTTCATAAACCCTAACACCAAATGCAATAAAGTTCTCTGGAATGTTAAATATAATTTACAAGGGAAAAAAAATGTGCCCTGCTGCCATAAACCGCCTCACGCGGTGGCCCTTTCCAGGGATCAGTCCAGGAGCAGAAGGAAACACGCGCTGCGGTACCTCACTCAGGATTTCCCTATCCAAAACCATCACGGCCGCGCTCGGCGAGCGGGCAGCCCCATCTCAGCCCGCGACGCAGCCAACAAACGGGAGCTAATTAATCTGCCGCCGCGGCTCCAGCGAAGGGGCTGCCCGGGGTGGGAGCGTCGGGTCGGGCTGTTGGCCGGCGCGGGGTCCCAGCTGCCCCGGTACGGGGTCCCGGGCACAGCCCAGCGCCTTTCAGCGCCCATCTGGACTTTGCGGTGCCCGTGCCGAAGCTGGAGGGTTCGGTCCAGGGAAAATCAGGGTCTCGCAGGACGCTTATTCCTTGACTATCGCCCTTCTCGCTCCCCTGGCGTATCTGACATTAACACCCCGAACCGACAGCACAAAGGCGGCATCTGGATAGCATAGCCTGTGGCTCTGGAGTCACGGCTGGTGGACTTGTGGTGTATCCAGATATATTCATTAAAACACTAATCAAGCAGAAGCTCATTTGTGGAATTGTCTTTGAATTTAAAAGGGGAAAAAAAAAAAAAAAAAAAAAGATGGTCGAACTACAAAGCCGCTGCGGTCCAGAAGCGCTCTCCCCATAAACGACGCTCGACAGCCCAGGCCAGCTAACGCCAGCCCCGCTCCCGGATGCCCGTACGGGTTTGCCAGGTCCTGTCGAAACGCCAGGGAGTGACAAAGCAGGCACGGCGGTGGCAGGCTGGGGACGAAGAGCTCCTCTGACACGCTGGGAGCTGCTCCCACGCCTCTACGCGCAGAGGCAGGTCTGTGTGTATGCCGACACGGGTAGGTCCTCTCCTGCGGTCGTATTGGGATGCGGCTATCGTTAGAGGGAAGAATAGAAATAAAATAGAAATAAATAGAAATAGAAAATAGAAATAAAATAGAAATAAAAAATAAAACACATGCGAGGAGGCTATTTCACTCTCACCCCCCCTCTCTTGTGACGGGGTGCAAGACTTCATCCCTTCCTTCTTTCCGACAAACCTCTGAGGCTGTGAATTGCTCCCAAAAGTGGATGTCCCCCCTGCAAGTGTAATCTAAATGGGAGTTTTAAAATTTTTAAGTGCCAGAAATGGTCTGTCGCATGTTCACAGTGTCCACAGCAGCTTTAGGAGCAGCCACCATTTTCTGGGAGCAGAACCAGCACATACCAGTCTCTGTTCTCTTCGTGACAGAGGCAACAAAGAGGGAGGGATGATGTTTGCATGGGGTCCAGACCCCAAACTTGGTCCGATTCTTCCTGGACTAGTGGCAGATTTTAGTTTTTGGACCTGGACCTAGGGCAGAACCTCCTCCAAGGGAGGGGAGGTAGAGATGAATTGCTGGAGATGAACATTTATGCTTAAGGGAATTTTCCCCTCTAAAGACAGGTCGCTGGGTCTTGTTCCCACTGCTATTGTGGACAAAACTCCATCTTGGCCTCAGAAGGGTCTGAGGGCTGCTCGGGAGCTGAGTGAGTAGCAGAGGGACCCCGGCAGCTGGAGAGGATCAGCGGTGGGTTCCAGGGCTTGGGGACAACCAGACTTAACCAAGACAAACCCAACCTCTGTTAAAAAAAAAACCCAAAAGCCCAAACCCAAATCCCCCAGACCTTCCAGGAGAGAAAGTGCCCTCAAGACTAGCTCTCCACTAGCAACTTGGTTGGACAAGAAGATATATATGTGCTAAAACTAAACTAATTTTCAGCCTCTTGAAGGAAACAAAATGACTGTTGCTATCATGGTGTAGCGTGAAAGCCTGGGTCACGGGGGGACGGGAGACAATCCTTTGTTCCAGCAGTCCCAGGTGCATCATGTACTGGGCAGAACTTTAGCTTACAATTTGGGATTAAAGTAAATCCTAGTATTTTTCTGCATGCCTGCCCGCTCCCTGGCTCCCAGAGACTGCTGGGTAACTGCCTATTATCCCGTGGTTCCACTTCAGTGCCCTCCCCAATAAAACTTTTCATATCCTTATAAACGAACTAGATTGCCGTGTTATAAACATTTACACTGTGCTAACAGATCATCTCCGCACATCAGAATTGGCTAAATTCCCTTTTCCAGATGAATATATTGAAGGAGATTAGAGATATGATAGCTTTTCAGATTGCTGAACCCAGAGAAATTAGTTTAGTGAGCATTTACAGAGGCTAAATTGGAACCATTAAATAGTGGATTAAATTGATGGTACTTTCATTGTCTGTCCTTCGGTACTGCTGTAAAATCAATTAGCCGTCACTATTCCATTCTCCATATAGTGAGATTGTCAGCCTGGCTAGGAGCTGCAGAGCCTCACAGCAGTAGCAAGCAGTGTGAAAATACACCTATTAGGTGATGTGGCATGAAATAACATCATAGGGCAGAATGTCCCAGTGAGATTTATCCCAGCCTTATCTCTACTTTAACAGAGAGGGGACAGACAATAGACTCTGGTGACACTCTTATCCTCCGAACATGTGCACCGGGATGCTCTCTGGACTGACAATTATTACATCGCCTCTCGACTGTCCTGAATTTTGCATCGGAAATCCCCGCTTTGCCCCCCTCTTAAACTGGCGGTGTCCCGCATTAAGAGCGGAGGATTTGAGCAGAGTGGGTTTGCGTCTGATTGGGGGGGGGGGGGGGGGG
>VUYV01000163.1:1865833-2045937 GCA_008711295.1 Anarhynchus alexandrinus | reverse complement strand
AGGGAAAGATACCAACTTTCTCCCGCTTTGCTTTCACTGCAGCAGCTCTAAGTCCTGTTAGAGGGCTGATTGATTGGCACGTCCCCAGCCCCCTTTTTTAGGTGCCAGGGTGCTTTGCGGTAAACTGAGTCAAAAGAGACCAAGATGGGGACAGTGCTGCTGCTACCTGAGCGCCGTGTCACAGAATCACAGAATCACAGAATAGTCAGGGTTGGAAGGGACCTCTGGAGATCATCTAGTCCAACCCCCCCGCCAGAGCAGGGTCACCTACAACAGGTTGCACAGGACGGCATCCAGGCGGGCTTTGAATGTCTCCAGAGTGGGAGACTCCACAACCTCTCTGGGCAGCCTGTGCCAGTGCTCCACTACCCTCAAGGTAAAGAAGTTCCTCCTCATGTTAAGATGGAACTTCCTATGGTCAAGCTTGTGCCCGTTACCCCTCCCCGGTGCTTCCCGTTCCTTCCCGGTGCTCCCGCTGCTTGGCTCGGATGGTGGTCACCCTCCACGTCCTGGGGCCAGCACAGCTTTGCCGCAGCCAAAGAAACCGAGGCACGAGTGTCCCACCACCTCCCTGAGAAATCAGGGGCACGACACCGGCCAGAGTACTGCTCCCGAGGACCATGCCAAGGACGTGCCAGCCCTTTTCAGCTGCAGTTAACTTGTTTTGCCCTCTCCCTCCCATGTGAGGAAAACCAGAAAAGGGTCAATAATTTGCTCCCAGGTCATGGGGTGAGTCAGTGCAGATGCGGTCGCTTCACCCTCAACCCCCCGACTTCCCACCACCGCTCTGCCGGGAAGAGCGCGGAACGCTGGAGCTCTGCTTGCACCCGCTGCGTGCAACGACCTCCGGACGGGGAACACGGAAATATTCCCCAAATCTGCGCTATTAAACCCTTCTCTTAAAGTGTGAAATTAAAAAGTAATGAAGAAAACAAGTCTCCTAAATTTAAGCTTTAACCTTTTGACCTTGCTCCTGCCAATTTTCCTCCCAGGGGAGGTCTCAGCCCTGGTTTGAAAAGCTATCGTCCCCATTGTCAGCCGGGGGGGTGAACTGGAGGAGATTTTCCATCCCCAGAGAGCTTTCCTTTCAATCTTTAAGTTTCCTATTGAACACGGAAATGGAAAAAAGCCCCCACATTTCCAATAAAACTGCATCCAGTTCCAATTTCTTGCATTGACGTGGCAAAGTTTTTAAATCCCTTGTCAACGTCTTAGTTATGCTTCACGAAGGAACCCTCTGGAGCTGCTGGCCTTCGTATTAAATGTTTGCAAGGCTTGCAGTGTACGGACACGTTGTCTGCTCAATAGCGCTCCTCTTCGCAGGGGCGTGATGGGACCCCAAGTGCTCCTCACTTAGTTTAGTGTCCTAAACTCGGAGGATGTCGCAATTTCCCCTTATCCCGAGGAGGATGTGGGGTGAAGCGGTGATTTCGGCGCAGCCGTATTTCGTGCAGTGGTCCTCTGCCTGAGCCAAGCCTTCCTCTTTCCTGGCTGAAGTGGATGAGGAGCAGGAGCCCCATGGAGACCCGGAAAACACCGTGCGCATTCGCCGCAAGCGCTTGTTCCCCAAATCTTCATCTCCTGAGTCCAAAAAGATGTCCTCTGTGCGGAGATCATCCAATGAATGGTCTCCCACATATTCTCAGCTCATGGAAGTCGGTGGGGGGAGAGGTGGAGGGTGACAAGTAATGTCAGCCCAACACTTTTGCCCCGGATTTGGCCATGTTTACAGAGACACCCTCCGCTACACCCCTAATCAGGTCTCGCTCTCCTCCAGCCGAGGCAGCAATCAGCGCTTCGTTATCACCGGAATCTCCTTGCTAATTGAGGTCTGAGGGCCTTTATTTCCTGGACATCTCATGCATGGTGAGGGCACCACCTTTCGCAAATAAATCATGTCATCATCTGTTTGGCATCGTTCCCCTTTGCAGAGGGCTGGGAATCACAATAAAAATACTTGTTTCCTTGAAACCACCCTTAGAGCTTCCCCCTCTCCACCACATGGCCCTCCACAACTACCCTGGGGTTTCCGGCCCCTCTCCGTACACGGACCCTCCACAGTGGATCTCCATCGTCAGCCCTGGAGTGAGTTTATCAGGCTACGGGGTAACTGCGTACATGCAACAGCAATTTCCCTGTCTAAATCCATTTATAGCCAGCATCATTTTTTTTTTCGTGCACAGCATCTTCTGCTGTTCCTCCGCTTCTTGTAATTCTCTTTCTGTCGGAAACGTCTTACCTCTTCTAAAATTTTGCTTCTCTGACTTTTCAGGGCTGCCTGTCTGCAACTGCCGCAGGGACAGATTCAGTGGGTCTAGGTCAGCTTCGGGAGGATGCAAATCACAAGTTTCCATCTTTTCATAGTCCACACTTCCCTCCCAGGGAAGGAAGAACTGGTGTGACCTTGAGAAAGCCACACTGCCCGGCTGAGCCTCGGTGTCCTGTCTACTGGGACTCAGGTCAGGCACCTCAGAGAAAGTTCTCTCCTGCGCGGAAACAATTTCTTCTCTTCTCCCTCTGAAGTTAAGCCTTTGCTTCTCCTGCATGTCTTATTGCACGTGACAACTTCTCAGACTCTCTGTGTTTGTTCACCTTATTTCTTATCTACCTTAAAATTTCCACCCCGTGGCTTTGTCACTCCCTTGTGTCCTCCCAGCCCAGCTGCATCACTGTCCTACTTCAGCCTTGCCCGTGATGCTCACCCCAACATGCAAAGCAGACGTAGCAGAGCAACAACTTCACTTTGGAAAAGTATAGTTTGGCAAACTACTTAAAATTGCTCAGCCTGGTGACCGTAGTCCTCGATGGCTTGCTGTGGACCCC
The DNA here is from genome assembly GCA_008711295.1 of Anarhynchus alexandrinus. Classification (NCBI taxonomy): domain Eukaryota; kingdom Metazoa; phylum Chordata; class Aves; order Charadriiformes; family Charadriidae; genus Anarhynchus; species Anarhynchus alexandrinus. The sequence goes on along the minus strand of VUYV01000163.1, from coordinate 2,043,114 downwards.
ATAGCAGGTTGTAGCAAGTCACGCTTTCCTCCTCACCCCTTGCTGCTGACGGAGGGTGCCGTTCCTCAATCAACAGAGAGCTTCGGCAATCAGCCTGCGAGATAGATCTAACTGCTTCTGCCATTGCCCCATTTATCTTCATTTCCATTTTTGTGTTGATGGGTATCATACACCACAAAGAGCCAGCCCAGCCGTGAAATGACACCGGACTGGCAACCTCATAATTATCCAGGCTCACGTATCAATTCTCTTCAATCCCTTCGTGACACTCCATTGCTTCCTCATAACTTCCTCATCTGACAGATCAGCACTCTGCACCCGAACCGCCTGAGAGCCCCCGGGTAATAGCCTCAGGGACAAAGTTAGCCCTGGCAGAAGTGGGCAAAGATGCTTGTTGGCTTCAGCGGGAGTTTTGCTCACTTTGTGCCAAGCCTGAATTCTGTCCAAACTCTCTCCCATGCACACAAAGACCTCAGCTCCTTCACCTGTACGGAAAAAGTCTTTGGGGGGTACTGTAGTGTACAGGAACATCTCTGGCTCATGCAGGAACTTGGAGATGGCTCCTCCTCCATGTTTGCTGTGATGTAGTCTGTCTTAAAGTATTCCTGTCTATACACACATTCTTATTTTTCCTCCATATTTGGCACTAAGACAATATCGAGATGTTTCCTGAGGCAGGACGGGATTGGTGCATCATATTGGTCACCATATTGACTAAGTGCAGAAAGCCTCAGCTTCACCCTCCATGGCCACCTCTACTACACAAGGTCCTCAGCAGAGCATGAAGGCCATGGTAAAGAAGAGGAGGGCCTTGGAGAGCACCGGCCACCAACTCCCAGCCTGGAGCAGCACCTGGAGGGTGGCCCCAGGCTCACCTGGAGCTGCTGTGTATCCATGTGGTTTCAAACACTTAAGTCTGGGTGAAAAGCATCTTATACCTGCCTACGGTCCCCATGGCTCTGTCTGGTCCACGCTGACTCAGTCCTGTAGGGCTACAAAGATGATGAGGGGACTGGAGCACCTTTCTTATGAGGAAAGGCTGAGGGACTTGGGGCTTTTCAGTCTGGAGAAGAGAAGACTGAGGGGCGATCTTATCAACGCTTATCAATCCTTCAAGGGAGGGTGCCAGGGGGATGGGAACAGTCTGTTTCCAGTGGTGCCCAGTGACAGGACAAGAGGGAATGGGCACAAACTTGAGCATAGGAAGTTCCATCTCAACCTGAGGAGGGCCTTCTCTCCTGTGCGGGTGGCAGAGCACTGGCACAGGCTGCCCAGAGAGGTGGGGGAGTCTCCCCCTCTGGAGCCATTCCAAACCCGCCTGGACGCCGTCCTGTGCCACTGCTGGAGGTGCCCCTGCTCTGTCAGGGGGTGGCACTGGGGGAGCTCCAGAGGGCCCTTCCAACCCTCACCAGTCTGGGATTCTGGGATTCTGTCAGGAGCTGCTCCCCTGGGTTCGAGGTGCCGCACCACAAGGATCCACCCTGCTCCGGAGCTGTAAGACCCCCACTCCTTCAGAGAGCCCCAGGGATGGTTTGGCCCAACTCTTTCTTTTTCCTCTCCTTGGGATGCACTTAAAACTCCTCTGGCCATCCAAAGTGATTGTACTGAGGGTTAGGACACGACGTGAAGATGTCAGAGGGGCAAAGGTGTGAAACGCTGCTTTCAAATCTCTTCCCCGACACAGCCTGGCTGTTCCTCCCACAACATCTCCCCCGTTTTGGGGCTCAGCGATTACAGGATGAGCCACAACCATGGGAGCAGTGGGGTGAGCTCTGCAAGAGCGCCAGGGGACATACCCCATCCCGTGCAAGCAAACTGCGATGCCCGGGCAGCAAACCTCAGCCCCAAAACCCCCTTGCAGATGCTCTCCCTCCTCACCGCCCCCGGGCAAAACGCAACCCGTGGACCACGTTCCTTCCACGAGCCGGAGGAGAAGCGATGCTGGCAGCAAATCTTTGGAGAACAGGGGGACTTTTATTCTTGCTGCCGCTTGAATCCCCGGTGCCGGGCGGGCGAGGAATCCTCGCTGGCTTCCCCGGCGCTGGCAGAGCCGCGCAGGCAAGCTGGGCGGTGGGCGATGTGCTGCCCGAGCCCCTGCTGCTGCAGGCAACTGCCTCCCTCGCCCGCGTCCTGGGCCCCTTCTGCCCATCAGATCGGCACAGCGTGTGTCCCCGGCGAGGGAGGAGGAGGGGGGGGTGGTGGATAAAGCCAAATCCTGCCGTCGGGGGGGAAGAGGGTGGCTCGTGCGGGGCTGCGCTCAGCCGGGCGCGGGGCTGGTGAAGTCAGGGAGAGCCTCAACCACTGGTTTTTAATTTGCTTTGGATCCTGGCCATTGTCATTAGAATAATCTCAAGCAGGTGATAGGCAGGAGTAAATTAATTCTGAATAAAAGCGTTTCGGGGGCAGGTGCCAAGGAAGGGCAGGGGTGGGCACCGGGTAGTGCCTTCGCGGGTCGGTCGGAGAGGGCGTTTGGTGACAAAGTGGACTTGGACTCGCCTTGGAAGGAGCATATTTCCCCTCCAATTTTACATTTGTCTCTGCTAAAGATCCCCAGCTCCGAAATGTACAAGTCGCTGTCTGACAACGGATGCAGAGGGTGGTGGGAGGGGGGTTATTTATGCGATTTTATTTTTAATTCGCCTTGTCCACTGAAATCATGTGCATGAAAACAATTGAAAATAAATTATCTCCCATCTCCAGAAAGAACCTTTCACTGTTGTTCCTGGAGCCACCCGGACACGCGAACAATTAATCCTCGACTCCAGACCCAAGTGACTCAACCAATAAAACAGCTGTCAGCTGCCGGTCCTGGGGAGGTGCTGCCTAATATCCCAGGAGAGGATAATTATTCTTATCTGATTTGGCTCTGGAATGAAATCATAAAAAGCCTCGTCCCATTCTGTAAATTCAGTTCTTCTTAGCAGGTTAAGCAGAGCCCAAATGACTAACATTTCTGTCAGCACCGACTCTGGCTAAGGGCTAATATACCATGAAGAATAACCCAATAATAAATCTTATTATAGGGAAGGAAGGGGGAAAAGAAAAAAAAAAAAGAGAAAGCGTGCAAGAGTGTGAAACCTCAGAGACGACCTAGGAGGGTGCGAGGCAATTTCAGCGGCTGACAAAAGCGGTTTCAGATCGCCGTTCAGAGGGAAATTTCTGAGTAATTTTATTGAATTTCCCCAGAATATTGACCCAAATCTGAATGTTTTGGGCGGAAGCGTTTCTGGAGCCATGGACTTATTTTCTTGTTCTTTGGCTTTTTCTCTTTGCTACAAGCGATGCCTTTTGGTGTGCAATGAGCAGATATTTTAAAAATACACCCCCCACCCCCACCCCCCCCCNCCCCCCCCCAGCATGGAGAAAAACACTTCTTTGAAAGCATAGCAGTGATTTGGGAACACTGACCCCCCAACAAACCTTCAACGCTCCCCTGGAGCCTGGAGGTGGAGAAAACCGACGCCGCATGTCCCTGCCTTTGAGGTGGCAGGTAGACGAGGTCCCTTGAGTTTTCCTGTGCCTGGGATGTCTCTAGCACACCCCATCCAAGCTTGTGAGACCCATCCCCATGCCCCAGTGTGCTGCAGGGACAGCCCAGTGCAGGACCAGGGTTGGGTCACCCAACATCTTGTCAGGGCAAAGAAGCTGGAGGTGGCAGCTGAGCTGGGTAAGAGCTTCTAAACCAAATGTTTGGGTCTCTCCCTTGGATGAACACAGGCTCAGATGCTGAAGTCGATGTCTGGGAAGGACCTGCTCTTTGGAAATGGTGAGCTCTCCCTCATCGCGGCAAGATTTACTGCCTGGGTGGAAAGTGCTTTGTTGGGGGGATGGGGCACGGTGTTGAGTTTAAAGTTCAGGATGACCTTTGCTGTTGCCTTTCATACCGCCGATCAAGAGGCTCCTGGAAATAATGACCGTGCAACTCAATCTGATGTCTCTGGGTCTCTATTTCCACCGGTCCCCCCGGCAGGCTGTTTCCCAGGCGAGCAGGTTGGACACTGTCTGAAGCGCCGTGTGGTGGGACCCCAGCAGGGCATGGGGACGGCTGGAGAGAGAGCTCGAGGGGTGGATGGGGGCTCTTGAGTTTGGGAAACCGCCGAGAGGTCTGGCGAGATGGAGCTTTGCAGAAGATTGATGGCAGAGCTCTGGTGCCACAAAAGTGTTTCTCCAGCGCCTGGGAAGGACATTAAGGAACGGGAACCTGGTGGCCAGGATGGGCTGGAGAGGAGCCTCAGACCTCAGCAGGGAAACCCCAGTTACAGCCACACAAATCATGTGCGCTTTTGCCTTTGGTTTGTTGCTCCATCCCAAGGAAGCAGCAGTGGCCGGACATCAGGGGACCGCAGGGACAAAGAGCTGAGCGGGGGGTGATAAGGGGACACCCCCAGTGCCAGAGGGACTTGGGGACCATCTCATCTTCCCAGGGCTGCCCGGGGCTATCGCACCATGACATTGCCGTTGCAAAACATGCGATTCTCCCAGGCCTTGCTGGAGGGGCAGCCAGATACCATTTCAAGGAGAGACAACAGCAGGTCTGGGGGTACCGGGGGGTCAGTGATGCTGTCTCTGGGCTGAAGAGGAGAAGCGAGGAAGAGCACTGGGGTGCGACCACACTGGGAAGGGTGGTGTGTGCCCAAGGGAAGAGGGGCTACAGCGAGGGCTTCTCATGAACCAGTGGGACCCAGACTGTCCCGATGGCAACGGGGTGTTTCGGAGAGGAGCAGGGCGGCCGTGCTGATGAACAGCGGGTATTTAGAGCAAGAGGGACAGACCCCACAGGTGTCACCCAGATGTGAGGTCATCTTCCATCCCTCCTGGGCAGAGACATCAGCTTTTACGGCTCTTTCCTCTCCGGAGCTGCCTACGACCATTGCACAGGGAGCAAGGGCAGAGCGAAAGGCAATATAAATACCACACAGCGCCGCTTGCGTCCAGAGCGCACCCAAGCCAGGCAAACCAAATCTCTAAAAAGGTGGACAAATATTTGCTGAGAAAGGCTCTTCCAGGCCTGGCTCAGGTTCAGGCTGATGGCTGAATTGTACATATAATCTGGGGAGGCAAGGCCTGGGATCTGGATTTTTTAAAAGAGAGATTTCTCTGTTTATGGAAGAAGTGTTAGGACTGCTGGAAAGTGCTGTAGTCCCTCAGAAATGGTGATAAATCTAAGACGGAAACATAGTATATAAATTTCTATAAATCACATATTCTTTTCTACAGTCCGTGTACAATTGGATAATACTGCACTAATAAAGCTTTATACATTTCATTTTCATCTTTAAAAACCCTCTGAAATTCTGTTTCCGGAATAACTTTGATTTATGCCTCTTTGTCTTTTCCAGTGATCGTATCTCCATCTGGTGGGAGCGAAGGACTGCTAAGACTGACCAGCACAGACCAGCTAAAAGCCACGTGGGAACAACAGTTTCAGCCGGAGGTGAGCTTTATTGTTTACTATATGAAGAGCTAAAGAGAGAGAGACAACTGGTGATACCACCCTGGGACAATAAATTAAGCCACCACAGAGATGGAAAAAAAAATAATAAAAAAAAAGAGGAGTGAAGAGGCACCACGTCAGGGATCTGGTCTCCATCGGGGGGAAAGCAGGGAGTGGTCCAGTAGTGCTGGTAAAATCCAAGATCTCTTGGAAACAGGAGTGTCTACCATGAGGAAGCTGCAATGGTTCAGGAAGGGGCTCAGGTGGCCCAAAGGTGACCGTGGGTTGCTCCGGTCCAATGGAGGGAGAGGGTGGCCAAGGATGGGAGAGGCTCAGCGAGCCCTGCCGAGACGGGAACGGCCCGTCTGGACGTGCAGTTCAAGACAAAGGAAGGAGGCCAGAGAAAGTGATGGATCGGCAGCGGTCGCATGGGTAGCAGGACAGCAAAGATTGCCTCCACTGTGAGTTGCAATGCAAGGAAATACCTTTTTCAGCTGAATACCTAACTCGACGATCATGCATAGCTGGTGCTTGGGAGGATATTCCAACTTCTGCTCTCTGCGAAGGCAGACATTTGCATGTACATCGATTAAATTTACCCATGAGAGATCTTGGTCCTGTGCAGCTTTGAAAGCATTCAGACCTGATTACCTTATTAAGTCCAATGCTCATTTTTAAGCCACTATCTGTAGAAGACATCGTGCTCCAAATTGTACCTGGCTTAGCTTTTATCTCAGATGCCTGCTTACCATAAAAGCCTGGAAAGGCAGTACAGTAACTTCTTCCAATAAAAAAAAAATTAAAAGCTGAGATTTCTCTGGCCAAGGGAAGCAATCAGTCAGCGATATTGAAGGATCCGTCATCAAAGTATAAGGCAAGGAATGAATAGACTTCTAAATCAGTCAAACATTTTAAACATCCCTTTTGTAATTGACAATTTTGTAATATTTATTCACAACAGATCTGATTGCTGGATTCCCACTGGCTCCCCTCAGGAGGGTTTGCGTGAAATCAGTTTGAAATGGTGTGTCAATTTTTTTCTGAAGTCACCATCTGGCTGATAGACTTGAGTCTGTTCTAATACACTGACCCAGTGAATCGCTGCTAAACAATTCCCAGGGGTCTCCGCTCCTCTCGCAGGCAATCCGGGAGAACGCTGCCGGGAGAGAGCGGGCGAGACAGGCATATTTTAATGCGTTATGTTGAAGGATTGTAAAAGAATTTGATTTATGTAAAGAAACAGAAATCTTGGGACGGGCTCATTCACTCTTGCGCCCTCGTGCTGGTTTCGAATGCGAGGGGAGGTTCAGGACCAGCATTAATGACCTGAAACTGCTTGAAATTGTGTTGGGGGGGTGAGCGGGGGTGGGGAAACCCCAACAAATAAAAACCCACGAAAAGCTTCCGTCCCCCGATCAACAGCAAGGAACCCAAACATCTGATGGCAGCAACCCCCGCAGCCCAGCCGGCAAAAATAAACATTGGATCGAATATATGGCACGTCTATTGCAAATATGTGACAGTATACAGATGACACCAGAGTCCTGCAAAATCAGCCCCATTCTGTGTCACCCCAAATCCCCGGGATGAAACAGAGTCAAACTGTCCGTGCTCAAAAATAGGTCGGTTTAACTTACAGTGTGAAATGAGGCCTCGGCATACGCGGTTTGTATGTCCTCCTCCATACCAGCGATGAGTTTGTACGGCACATGTTGATAATTAGACGCTTCCTCTCACCATCCCTCTGCAAAGTATTGCTGCCGCCCTTCTGAATTATATTTTCTGCTATGCAAGAGGGTCTTTGTCATTGTGTTCCCCAGCCCCAGAGCATGTGCGCACGCTGCCGTCGCAGCGGCGACATCGCGTACGTACCTATACACGTGTGTTTGTGTACGTATCCACCTATACACATCAGCTTGGCATAATTCTAGGATGACTAATTTTTTTTGACAGGCGAGTAAATCATCGTTATAGCATTTGTTTTTTTCCATTACCATCAATCATTATTGCGTGTGTGATCAAGTAGAATTTGTCTTTGGCTGCTTAAAGTTTTCCTGATCGTTTTTCAAAGCTAAATATCATCTCTAGATAAATAACACTTACTGTAACGATGCGCATGCTAAAGAGCTGATCCAAACCCCACTGAAATCATGGGAAGGGTATTGGCTCAATGGACATTGATTTAAGTCCTAAAGGATCATTTGTTTCTCTATAGAACCCCAGTAAGAGACTGAACGTGGAGAACGTTTTATAGGGTTTGATTAATTCCCTCTTCTACCAATGGAGTGAGGCCATGGCGTGTAACTACTGTTCAAGGCAGAAGAAGAAGTGGATACCTAGAGCCTGCGAAAATATCCAAAATATCACAAGCTGATGAAACATGTAGAAAAGTTTTCTGCAAATCTATTCGATTTTTAAATGAATTTGCTTCAGCTGTGCTGGGGTCCACCCTGCGGGTCCCTCTGACAGCAACTTAGAGAAAAGAAGCATTTGGGAAGATGGGCAAGAAACAGCAGGAGCAAAGGTTAAATGGAGACCAGAGGAACACTGAAGTGGTCATCTGAACCCCCAGAGCAAGGTACAGGAGCAGGGAAACAAGCGTAGACTGGGTCAGGACACCTCCAGGATATCTTGCTTTATTGCCACATTCGAAGGACCTTGCGTGGGGTCATCCTGGGGTGCTCTCAGACATCTTGGTGTCTCTACAGCCAGCATCCATCAGGGGCTTCTATCGTCAGAGGATGTAAAAATCCCCCCAAAATACATTAAAAACGTGCAGGGGATCAGAACTTGCCAGGACCGGTTGGCAAGCGCTCTCTGCAAGCATTATAATTAACAATAAGAGTAATTAAACTTTTAACACTGGCTAAGCTCAATATCTAAGATCTGGGGGTTAACGTCGCAGTTTTCTAAAGGACAGGAAAATGAAGTAGTAATAAAGTAGAATGAACGTTGCCAGGACTCTGCGGCACGCGCGTCCTCTGCGTAATCCAGCGACAAACGTGTCCTGGGTTTTTTTCGGCAGCCCTCGGTGCTGCCCGCCTGCTGGTTAATGGTTTTGTTACCGTGGGGCCGTGTGGGTTTGGTCACTGTGCGGATCACAGACCGCCGACAGCCCGGAGGACGGGCATACGAGCTCTGAAGCAGCTGCAGAAAAAAAAAAAAAAGGGTTTGCGTCCCACTTTCTCTCCCCATTTCTGGGCTTGCGAACCAGGGAGAAACAGATGGGAGGGAAATAAAATTGACAGATGAACATTCAAAGTTTATCCTCTTTTTTAGTGGGTCGTAGTGGAGACCGTTGCGGCAACACTGCGCAAGATGTTCTTGGGGTTTTTTTCCTTCTTCTTCCAAGAAAGTTCGGGGGGTCTTGAGTTGTAAAAAAGGATGAGAGACAGAAGCAAAACTGTCCTGTGAGGCTTGGGCAGGTTTGGGGGTGACTGACCCTTGCCAAGCCTGTGAGACTGGTATGGAGGAGCCTTGTGTAGGGTCCTGGGTGCTGCTGGACAGGAGCAGGGCAAGGAGCACCCATGATGGGGTGCATCCCTCTCTGCCGCTCGAGTGCCAACGGGTTTAGGAGGTCATCCCTCCTGGGTTCCCTCCTCCTGTCCCCTGTCCCTGTGGCAAGGTGCGTTGGTAATTCCTTGTGCAAGCCCACGTAGGTGAGGGACAAGTGTCTGTCTGGTCTTTGTCACAATCAGGTCACCCCGCCTGTTGTTTTACCTGTTTTTCCCAGGTTGGATGTGAAGAGAAAAGCATTTTTCTCAGGAATAGTCTTTTTGTCCTTGAAGGATTCTGCTGTTGTCTCCTTATTTCTCTTAATTGTATAACCCTAAGGTATGCCTCAGATTTACACAGCCTAAATCCAGCCTTATTTGACTATATTTGTCGTTATTCCAATTAATTGTGCATCAACTAATTGTGTAACATGGCTATTTGCATGTCAAACCGGGGTCTTCATGCTGTTCTTTGCAGTGTAATTGCTCTGGCTAAGTGAATACCAGGAATATTCCTGAGGTTTCAGCCATTAATCAAGGTCTGTTGAAAGGAATATTAGCACCCTGGGAAAAAAAAAAAAAAAAAAAAAAGAAAAAGGAAGATGCAAAATATCAATGAGATTTTTTTAAATTAAAAGGAAGCCTTAAATGCAACAACAAGATGCGTATGAAGGCCAAGGAAGGTCTGGCCAAGCTTACAAAGGCCAAGTCCTCTGGAGGTCTGGAGGGTTGGGAGATGCTTACTGACAAATGGTTGGGCCTTCTTTTCTTGGTGCCCATTTTGGGGGCGTTTGGGCAATGCTGCTGAGCAAACAGTGACAGGAGTTTAACCACGTACAGGAGCAGGGAACCCAGATGTCAGTGGGAAGGTCTTTTTAGAGTTGGATGTCTTGAGGAAGCAAAGTAAGGGGCTGCCTAGGACAACCCCATGGAAATGAGGAAATAGTTGGCTATTGTGGATGTGGAATGGTGAGGTGCTGCTGCAGGGGAAGAGGCTGGGGTGAGATGGACCCTGCCACCACAGGGAGCGTGGCGGGGGGTGTTCACCATGGGACAGCAGGCTGGTACCTGTGCAGAGACATCCCAGTGAGCAATTCCCTCCTCGGGTGGAGAAATTGCTCCCTGAACTCTTCACTCACTGCCTTGGTTGGAGAAGACACCCAGAGGGTTGGAAGCGCCCACCAAAGCTCTCCAGGTAACCACTGCTGAGACAAATCCAGGCCTGGGATCGCTCTTCTTAAAACACCCTCTGGAATATTTTGGGAGGAATGTGAGAGATGAACCATGGCCTGCTTCCAACCACCCATGTGTGTCCTCAGAACACAGAGGCACCCGGTGATGAACTTCCCCTTTGGGGAAGGATGGATTTTTATTGTCAACACTCTTTGCCCCGGTGATGTATATATGGTTGCTGTGGGAGAAACCAACTGAAGGCTGCAATGATGGAAAAGACTATTAATATCCTTGATGAACTATTGCTAACTTAGCCAATGAGTTAGCGACAGATCCGGCGCTGAAACTCAACCGCTCCTGGATCCCAGACCGGCAACTGGTCCATTGCATTTTGCTGCCCCACGTTACATAGCTTAGGTGTCTCAGAAAAAAAACCCACCCCATGTTTAGGAGAGGATCAAGGGTGCTAATCAAGGATTATCGCGGATAATCAGGATCCTCCAGGACGTAATCAGGATCCTCTTGCCCTTTCACAAGAAGGAAGCCTGCGAGGTGTGGAGCCCGCCGCGATGGCACGCTTTTGGCCACGTTTCAACACCTTTCCCAAGCTGGCGGGGAGGTTTGCGATCACCCGTGGGTCCCGCGCTCGGCTTGTTTAACCCGGGCTCCTGGGGGGGATCAGGGCTCTCCCCACTCAGCTGTTTCCCATCCCTCATGCCGCTGGATGGGCTGCGGCTCTGGTTTCTGCAGCTCTCCCCGCCGCCGCGGATAAAGTGAAAGCAAAGCTGGCCCTGGGCTGCTGTTTGCAAATAGAGATGAAGACAAACAGATGAGTTCAAGCTGCTGGAAGGAAAACAAGCCTGGCGGCTCCTCTGCTTAATGGTGGGAACCTGGAAGTGTAAACAAAACCCTGGGCAGGTCCTCCTCATTCCCACCGGCCCTTGGAGTCCACCGGTGTTTTTCAATCTTTACGTCCTAGAACCAATTGATTTCGTGCCAGCCTGTAACTTTTTACTGATGTTGTGGCTGTTTCAGTTAAACACAACCAGGTGCTCCATCTCTTCCTTCCCCCCCCAGTGCCGGGACCTCTCCTGCCCCCGTTCTCTCAGACCCGGAGGGGTCCCTGGCTGCTTTTTCATCACCGGGTCCGCGACCGTCCTGCGATCGCAGGTCTACACCCCGATGGACGTGGCCAAGAAAGATGCATGCAGAGAGTTTTATCATCCTCCTGTTCCAGCACTGAGTTCCCGACACCTTTTGCCCTCCACCATGAGATCACCCACTCCCTTTACAACTCAGAGAAAGGCAACGTTACTCCAAAAACTTGCTAGGTTTCTGAGCAGCGAGCGACAGGGTGAGGAGGTGAGAGCACCCTCAAGGCACATGCTCCTCAAGCCCCAGCAGCACCTCCCCACCGGCAGCGTCGCAGTGGTGGAGGACATCATCACGGTTCAGCCACCACCCCAGAGCCACGCGTGGCAGAGCCCAGGGACGGGCAAAGAGAGCAGGCAAGTTACTTTGGGCAGAGAAGGAGGGATGTGCCCGGGTGCAGAGCAAAGTCCAGCGGCGCTTCCGTGGAAAGCACCCTCGGGATGCTCCCGATGCTCTTCCCAAGCACGACTCCCCGGGCACCGCGGGAGGTTTGACTCGGCATTCCCCCTGCGTCAAGCCAGAGAAGCGAACACAGTATCTCAATCCTCCTCTTTTTTTTTTTTTTTAAATCTTTTTTTTTCTGACAGTCCCTTAATTAGCATGAGATTTCACAAAATTCGCCAAGGCAGCCATCCATCTGCTTTGCTGACTTCCAGTAACAATATTTATCATTGCGGAAGTGTCAAAACAATAAAACCAGCTGACATTTATGCAAAGGGCTCCCAACTATTTTAAAAAAGGCCCAAACCTTGAAAGCCGCCTGCAGTATTTTGCCGGGAATTGTTTGCAGACACAAAGCTGAGAGTAATTCCTTCTGTACCCACATAAATATTTCAAATAAGCCACAGAAGAATTTTCCAAGGGAGGTGCAAGGATGGCATATGCTTCTCTGTAGCAACTTTGCTCCAAGCGGTCAGACGAGGAAAAAAGAAATCTCTGCCTTTTCCTGGTTTCACCCCAAAAATATTAATTTTGGTGAATACTTTTCACATTTCAAAAGAGAGCTATATAAATTAGTTCATACCGGTGACTCTTCTTAAGAATTTTAACCTGATCTGCCATGCAGTAAGAAGGGGGAATTAAAAAAAAAAAAATCTGCTTATTTAACTTTACAGTATTTAAACCAATACATAAATGAGAATTAATAAATCTGCATTTCCTATTGTCAGCACTAGTTGATTATAGCACTGTGGAGCCCTATCAAAGGGTGCATACGGCACACTAAGTTCTGCAGTGTATTTAAATTATCCATAATGAATTTACCTAACAAATTCAAGTGTAGCTGCATTTTCCCCTTGTCAGAGCTTCTCTGGCTGGGCACGCTCAGAATGACGCTCTGGCTTAGCGCATCCCCGTGCATGCAGGAGAGGATGAGCCCCTGTAACCCTGGTTGTGGTGGCTTTTTGTGGGGAAAGTGGCTTTGTTCAGCTGAATGCTCAACCTCTGATTGAACGCTGTTCCCCCCTCTATCTGATCTCTGGCAACGTGAGGTTTTAAAGCCATTTTGTGCTTGCAGTGTAATTTCTGGAAATTTTTCTACTGCAGCTCTTGGGTGCTCTGTGTTAAGTGTTGTTGAAGGATTTGCAGGGGTCCATACCAAGTTTCTTCCTAATATCTAACCTAAATCTCCCCTCTTTCATTGTAAAACTGTTCCCCCTCACTCTATGGCTCCCCTCCCTGATCCAGAGTCACTCCCCAGCTCTCCTGGAGCCCCTTTAGGCACTGGAAGGGGCTCTGAGGTCTCCGCGGAGCCTTCTCTTCTCCAGGCTGAACCCCCCCAACTCTCTCAGCCTGTCCTCCCAGCAGAGGGGCTCCAGCCCTTGCAGCATCTCTGGGGCCTCCTCTGGCCCCTCTCCAAGAGCTCCGTGTCCTTCTGCTGTTGGGGGCTCCAGAGCTGGAGGCAGCACTTCAGGGGGGTCTCCCCAGAGCACAGCAGAGGGGCAGAATCCCCTCCCTCACCCTGCTGGCCACACTTTTGATGCAGCCCAGGATGCGGTTGGCCTTCTGGGTTGCCAGCACACATCACCGGCTCATGTTGAGCTTCTCATCAACCAACACCCCCAGGTCCTTCTCCTCAGTGCTGCTCTCCATCCATTCTCTGCCCAGCCTGGATTTGTGCTTGGGATTGCCAACATGCAGGACCTTGCACTTGGCTTTGTTGAACTTCATGAGGTTCGCACAGGCCCATCTCGGCGGGATGGAGCAGGATGCTGGGGCAAGGCGCCCCAGGTACCACTGCCAGATTTGGGTTTGTGCAAGACCATCCCAGCAAAATGCGAGCGGAGGCGTGGGGTAGATCTGCTCCTGGAGGAACTTCCCGGGCACCAGGTCTGGAGCAAGTCGGTGGTTTCTTCCTCAAGCTGGGGACGGGGAGCCTGGACCCCGCGGAGCCGGGCTGAGCTCCACGCTGATTGCACGCATCTGTCTTCTCCTGACAGCTCTGCCTGTTAGCGGAGTGAGTCTGCTGTTTAATTTACCTGACTTGTTAACAGCTCCCTGTTTTGAAGTTGTAGGAAGTAGCTGATTTCACGTTTATAGTCGAAGCACTGAATTCCCATTGGGCAGCTAAAATTCACAAATAATCTGGTAATTTGTCCGCTGTCTCGGGAGCCCGTGGGGACGCTGCTCAGTGTATATCGCAGCGTATATCACCACATTTTGGTGAAAAGATTGATGAGCAAAGAGGAGCATGGAGCTGGCTGGCCGTGTGCCAGGAGGAGCTATCGAAACCGAAAGGCTCCAGGAAATGCGTGCCAAAGAAAGCAGGGATGGGGGGTTACACAGCCCCCCCCTTGGCAGAGGGGCTGCAGAGGAGGGCGCCGGGGGACTTGCTGCCTTTGGGGACCGTCTGCTTGCAAGGAGAGCCTTCCCATAGCTGCCGTTGGTGGCCAGAGTGAACCAGAGCATGGGAACGGGGTGAATGGGTTTGCCTTGGCATATTCCAGCCGTAGCCCCCCCCAAAACGTCTTGGGTATCGGCTCAGTCCATACAACACGGGGGCAAGAGAGAGCCAGCGCAGAGCCGAGCTCAGCTCTGGATCTTGCCTGATCTCCACGATACAGATCTCTTGGAGGGGAAATTGGCTCTCAGGAGCGCCGCCGCAGACAGATATCACACCTGATAGCCGCAAGTGGAACAACAAATCTTTGGAGTCTCTCATCGTTAATTGCTCACCCCTCCCATCATTCAACATATCGATAACTGGCAGCCCCAGGAACTGAAGGAGAGGAAAACACCGCACGTGCAGGCGGGGGCATCCCAAGACTGCACGAAGGTGGATTTTGACAGTCAAACCCTCACCAAGCGCATTCACCATCCCATGCACCACCCATGGAGGATCACGCAGGGACCCCTGGGTAGGGGCAGACCCTCTCGTACACCCGGGTCCCTTACCCAACTGCTACAGCAAGTGGAGAGTGAGCGACCTCCAAGCTCAGGTTCTGATTCTGTGCGTCTTCTGGAGTGCAGACCACCGTGTGCCTGTGCTGAGGAAAGTGCTACAGCTCTCCCCGAAATCAGGCATGCTGGATTTGTAAATGAGTTAGGAGTTAGGGAAGGCAGGCTGCAGACATCCCAGCAGAGCAGCAGGTAATCAGTAGGCTGTCCTCTACGGGGAAGGTGTTAAATCCTTCTTGGAGTGCTGACAAAAAGAGTTACAGCCCATATGCTTATTGCCAGAAAAATAATAAAAAGGAGTATTGGTTTAACCAAGTCTAACGGCCATCAGAAGGTTTAGACATGTGCTCTCACCCTGGAGAGTCGGCATGCAGAGGCAGAGGGAATGTTTTACCCCAACCTCGCCATCTGATGATCAAAGCCAAACCAACAACAGCCACCAGCCCAAAGTCCCAGTGACCCCAACGGGAGGAGGATGTGGTGGGAAATCCCCCCTGCAAACCCTGATGGCTCCTGAGCTCTCTCCCAGGAGATGGGAGATGGCTCTCTCTTCCCCTGGCGGTGCTCCTGCTGCACCTCCATCCCTGGCTCCCACCTGCTGTGGGCAAGTCCCTGAGATGGAACGCTGCTGTGGGGCTGGTGATGGGGCAGGGTCTCTGCCAGCCAGGCCCTGCATCATGCTGGGCTTTGCTCTGATGGTGGACCAACCCTGCTGCCCTCTGGCAGCACCAGCCCCACTTTGTCTGGGTCTCCTGGGGCTTTGGGGCAGCGGTTGGGTGCAAATGGGTGGAAAATTTTACTACTCGAGATGGACACGCTTGTCCCTTGAAGTCTGGGCATGATGAGACGGGAAGACCCATCTTAAAACTGAAGATTATTAGACTTAAGAGACCTCTCCGACTGAGAGAATAGAAAGGATGTTGTCAAAAAAGCCAAAGAGTGCATGAAACGGGAGCAGAGGGGAGGAACACCGAACCAGACGTGGCCCAGGCGGCGCTGCTCAGCCAGTGCTGGGGCTCGGCTGCGGCGTGTTCTCGTTTGCATTAACTAATGCTGCTTGGCATCATGTAATGCGTTATTGTTTTTATTGTTCTTGTTGTAAATACACCTAGAGGCATCTTATAAATAGAATTAATTATAGTTGTTTAATTCATTAGTTAAGTGCACAGCGCATTCCGCTCGCTGGAGAGGCATGGATGGCTGCGGTCAGGGCACACACCGTACAAATCAATGTACGGTCACGTTCCTTGTGCCAGGGCCTGCAGCACCGGCTCTCCAGGTCCTCTGATCTCATGTTTCCAGCTTCACTCTCAATACCGTCCTTTTTCTCAAAAGCTCGTGTTGAAATTAAACAGTTGCAAGGAAAGTTTGGGAAGATCGGTCTACAAGACGCCAGCGCAAAGGGAGGAGCAGGGCAGCAAATTTGGGTGAAAAGCACTTGGAACCTTTTCAGGGTTGTGGGGTCCATCCTGGTGAGGAGTCTGGCTGGAGGAGAGAAGCCAAGGATTCTCCTGCGCAGGGTGGGCCACCGCAGGGGAGGGGACACCCACGAGCATGAATGTGCACGTGCAGCAGCCCCGTGACGAGGCACTCCTCAGCCAGTAGATGCGTCTCCCAGCGTAGGGGCAATGCGTGTCTGAGTGAGGATATTCACATCAGCCTCTGTCCTGCCGCTCCTCCAGCCCAGGCTGGGGGTGAACCCACCCCTTAGGGAAGCACTGGAGAGAGAGAAAGAAGGGGTTCATAGTTCTGAGGAGAAGGATCTGGGGGTCCTGGTAGACAGTAAATTATCCATGAGCCAGCAATGTGATATTGCCGCCAAAAAGGCCAATGGAATCCTGGGCTGCATAGGGAAGAGTGTGGCCAGTAGGTCGAGGGAGGTCATTCTCCCCCTCTACTCTGCACTGGTGAGGCCACAACTGGAATACTGTGCCCAGTTCTGGGCTCCCCAGTTCAAGAGGGACAGGGAACTGCTGGAGAGAGTCCAGCGTAGGGCAACTGAGATGACTGAGGGATTGGAGCATCTCCCTTATGAGGAGAGGCTGAGAGCGCTGGGACTCTTTAGCCTGGAGAAGAGAAGGCTGAGGGGAGACCTTATTACTGCGTACAAGTATCTAAAGGGTGGGTTGAAGGAGGATGGAGCAGACTCTTTTCAGTGGTTCCCAGTGACAGGACGAGGGGCAATGGGCACAAGCTGGAACATAGGAGGTTCCGTTCAAATACACGGAGAAACTCCTTTGGGGTTGGGGTGGCAGAGCAGTGGCACAGGCTGCCCAGGGGGGTGGGGGAGTCCCCTTCTCCGGAGGTTTCCAAGCCCCGCCTGGATGCAGTCCTGAGTGCTGTGCTCTGGGCAGTCCTGCTTTGGCAGGGGAGTGGGACTGGGTGAGCTCTAGAGGGCCCTTCCAACTCCGAAAATACCGTGATTCCGTGATTCAGTGAAGGGGTTTGCAACTNTCCAACTCTGAAAATACCGTGATTCCGTGAAGGGGTTTGCAACCTGGTCACCGGCTGTTTTGCGACTTGTGCCTGTTCAACCTGGCAGTGATGGGAACCAGCTCCACGCTCCTCCCACGCCACGGAGGTTTTCTTCCTCCCCTTCCATCCATCACGGCTCGCAGCAGAGTTTTACGAGCTCGCCCTGCCCAGGCTGCCCCAGCCCGGACCGGCCTCGCTCGCAGGAGCAGAGCTGTTTTTCTCCAAACCACAACACAACTGAAAAAACACAGCGGGTCAATACATCACAGGGCACACACTTGAAAGGGAAGAGGCATAAAACTCATGTCGTTGATGCAGGGCAAACCCTGCTCCCTGTTCCCTGGTGCTCGGGACATCCCCCGGGCTGGGAACTTTCCCGGCCTGAGGATGCTGGTGGAAGCTCAGACACTTGCTAAAGCATGGAGAGAGGTGAAGGAAAAGCTGCTGAATAACCCCATGCAGAGCAATGGTTATGACCGTCGGACTCAGGAGGAGCTGGGGTTTGGTGTTGGCAATGACACTGCTTCACTGAGAGGCCTTGGGCAAGTCACCTCCATCCCTCTGCATTGCCTTTGCCCAAAGACCTCCCCGTCACCACCATTTCCCTGCCATGTGTGTGCAAAACACAGTGCGATGGTCCCTCAGCCTCCACTGGTGTCTGTGGGCACAGCTGCTGGGCTCGGAGCTGCTGGTGGGTGTCAATGCCCTGCCCCGTCCAGTCCTGATGGACTGAATGGATAATGCAATGTTCTTCTCATCTTCCTCCTGCACAGCTGGCACCAGCCACAGTCCCCGTACACCACAGGCTGATGTCCCCATGGGCCACAGCATCCCCATCATCCTCCCGAGGAGCCGAGCCATCCACAGCGGGCACAAAGCCCAAGCCAGGACCTGAGCACCTTGCAAACAGGCAAAGAGAAGGTCATCTCTCCGTCAAAACAGCAGGGTGGTGGAGATTAAAACTCCAGCAGAAAGGAGTTCAAGTCCATTTTTGGTCACCAGGCCTTGTTCTGCACTGATCTTACCTGGAAGGAGTGGCAACAAAAGAGAGCTGGCTCACGTACCTCCGGCAGCGTTGGCATGCCTGGGACCAGAGCAGTTGTTTAAAACATCCCACCTCTCACCCGCACGGAGGCCGTCACAAGCATCTTGGAAAGGTGTTGTTGCGTCCTTCTGCAGGCAACTGCCTTTAATTAGCGCAGAACGGGAGACACTCACAACAAGATGGGAAAAAAATAATAATCAAAGAAAACCCAGCGAAGCCCCATGTGATAATAAAGGCTGACTCTAACTAACAGTTGTTATTCAGACATTGTTAATGATATTATAAGCACTACCATGTGCTAGGCAAGCTGTGACACGCACCCCGGTGGACATATGGATAATAAGATCACATGCCTATTTCAATCAAAGCCATAAGTACGAACTTGATCTGAATCGGAAGAAAGCCCAAGCTGGGGATGTGCTTTGGGGAAGCAAGCTCCCACAGTTAAGAAAATAAATAAAAGGGGGAATCGTAGGCTGTGACGCAGGGGCACGAGACAGCTCAGCCCAAACGCGCTCAGCACCTCTCAGTGGTCCAGGGAAAGAGCCTGGACCGGAGCATCCGCAGCGAGGGGCTTCCAGCTGCAGGGCACCGCTGCCATCCCAAGAGCTAAACGCACCCATAGCCGTCTCCAGCAGGATTTTTCCCCTACACTGACACACCAGAGCATCGCCCTAGCTCAAGGGCAAGACTTTTCCTGGAGTTGCTCAGGAGGGAGGTGGGTGAGAGGCTTTACCTTGGTTCACCCCCTCCGTATAGCCCGCTGCTCACTGCGGTGCGGTGCGGAGACGGCTCCCTCCAGCCCGCACCTGAGCACAGCCAGTCAAGTCACAGGCAGCTCACTGTCATTAGAAACACTGAACATAATCACCAAATTTAATGCCTTTATCATTGCTCAATGGATCAGTGAACAGAGGAGCTAAAAGAAAGACAATTAGAAGCGTCAGTCTATGCTAAAATTTTTTTTCCATTGCCTTGCTTTTGTCTAAAGAGTTATTCATTCCTTAATTGTGAAATGTAATTTTGTTTGGAGGCTTTTGTTATATTTGTTTTGTCGTGTGGCTAATGCAGTTATTTGCGGCGCACAGCCTCTTTTCTCCCGCTCAGCCCGTTTAATGGAATTCTTTGGCAGCTTTGATTTAAAACCATTTTGGTTTAGTGACCAGGACATTTCTGGAAGGGGGAATCAGATTGTTTCCTGGACTTCTGAGTCATATTTTGCTCAGCAAGATTCACTTCTTTAAATGCATATTTTCGCGAAGGCCTTTAATCCAGCATTTTTGGCTCCAGTGGAGACAAATCTCTGCAAGAAACAGTGTGTCCCTTCCAAACCCCCCATCCTGGGTTGGGAGACAGGGGACCCACACCCAAACCCTCCTCCCACTCTTTTTATGAGAAAACCACAAGAAACGACCCCCTCTGCGCCCTTCCTCCCCCTCCCCCCGCCATTCCCGCTAACGGCTGCAAAATCTTAGACCGTCCCCGACTTTTCCTTCCCGCGAAGGATGCCCAAAGCAGAGCCAGCGCCAGCTCAGCCCCGCCGAGGCTCCGGGTGCTCCGGCCGCTTTGCTGCCTCTTGGAAATGGCTGTGCGCCGGGCAGACCCACGGGGTCTGTTTTCGGTACGTCACAAACCACACCTGAAAGTTGTTTTTTCCACTCTTAAGTGTTTAACTAGAAGGCCTCCTACAGCTCCAGAGCCCTGCTGAGCCTGGATGGCAATGCAGGGAGTGAGTAAATTGCCCTTTTAGCACGTTTTCTCCGGCAAGAGGATTTTCAGTCCCAGCCCCCCTCCACGCGAAATCCAGAGCGAAGGAAGACTCATTTAAAACCAATCACTACCACTTACACACAGCCCCTTATTCGAGCATCCCAAGCTCCGTCTTAGACTATTGAATCAATCCTGTCTCCACTGTCGCCTTTCCTAAGTAACAAACCAAATCAGACGATGGCACGGTCTTCTCTAATTGACTGAGCTGCACAAGTGTGTCCATGTCTCAGGATGTGGGCATCAGCCGTGCTACGCTGGGGGAGACAAAAACGTGTGAAGATATCAATAAATCCCAGACGGAGGGAGGGAGGAAGCAGGACTGGACCCGGACATCAAGGTCCGGCACTCACAAGGCTGGGGGAACTCTATACGGGGAGGAGAGCTTGTCGGGGGCACCCAGGTTCAGGCGTGTGGTAGCTGGGTGTCTCCTTCATGCCAAGATCATGCATGGGTTGTGGAGAGGTGAACCGTCAGAGCCTAACTCAGCACGTGTGGATTTGAGACCATGCGCAGGACAGGTCAGCTTGCCTTTTGGGTGCATCTGTTACACTGAAAGCATTGGGATTCATCTGGTTTTAAAAGATATTTTTACCGCCAGGCCACAGTTTTCATGATTCTTTTGCTAAATGAAATTTCCAACCCAAATCTTTTGGGCTCACCAAACACACCTCCATCTCCTGTCTGTCCCCCTTGCCTTCGGTGTCCACCCGGTTCACCCCAGAGCTGGCACTCCATCTCCTTAGAGTCATGTTCATGTCCATCTCCATAGAGCCATGGAGGTCAGTAATTTTGCTGGTCACCTCTCCCATCCTTACCCCCTCTGGTGTCTGGGGAGGAGAGACCTGCAGCACCCGTGGTCAGCAGCCGACGTATGGCATGGGACATTTCACCAGCTGGTGGCTTCTCCTACTTCACCGAGCCACTTGCATGGAGTTCGCTCCAAGATTTGGGTCCAAATTGAGAAGACTGAGGACTTTCAGTCCTGCCTTTGAACAGAGCGTGATTAACAGTTAAACAAAAGCCCCGGTTCCTCGCAACCCTACCTCCCGCACGGCTCTCCCACCGTCCCCACGCCCGAGCTCCCTCTTGCCCCTTCTCTTTCGTCTTTTGAAGATGGGCTTTCAAGCTCCTGAACATGTGTTGAAGACGTGCCTATTAATAAGCGTCTTCAGAAAGGAGAGGGTAAGGAGGAGAGATAATGAGGAGGGAGGAGGAGAAGCTAAACAGAGCAGGCGTCCTCATAAATGAATTTCCCTGGCAGAGCCTAAATTATGCAGCAATTGCTGCGGTCACGAAACCCAGGGGCAGTGGGGGCCCTGGTTCCTGATGTCCCTTGGAGGGAGCCGTGCTGCGGGGGGCTGGCGGGGGGGGAGCCCCCATCACCGAGCGCGGGGGCTGCCCATCACCGTGCTGTCGGGGCTGTGCGTGGGCTGGCTGTGGGAGAAGGGCAAGGGACGGGGGTGGGAGCATACCCCACTCGAGGGTATGGACCTCAGGAGACACAGGAATCACGATTCAAAGCAGATTTACCCTGAGCAAGGGGCTTTAACCCTTGTGGGGTTGTGCTCTTCAGAGATGAGAGATGCTTGCCCATCTGCTAGGGGTGGGAATGAATGCCCTCCGAGAGGCAATGCTGGGGGCTGGGGGTGAAATACTCCCCAATTTCTCCTTGAGAAACTTTTCCCCTTTCTGCAGAGGCGTGTGCGTCGCTGCCAGCTCTCGCCCCGTTGCCCTGATTTGGACGGAGCCCATCGCAACGACACCCTGGCGAAGAAAAATCCCAACCCCACCAGGAACCACACATTTCAAACCAAACCTGGCTCTGTGAAGCCCTTAAAGCCCAAACCCCACCGCCCCAGCCGGGCTGCCTGCCTCCTGACCCACGCCATCCTCGGGGCGGGAGCGCCCGGTGCCGCCGCGCGGCACCGGGGTGATTTAAAGTCTGGGCTCCACGAGGCGCCGGCGGAGAAGTGAAATCACCGAGTGGTGCGGCCGGGGCTGGGAACAGGTGTGTGAAAATCAGCACCCAGGCACCCGCTCGAACAACGTTGTTTTTTCCTTGCGTGCCATAAATCAGCGCGTTAATCTTTCACTGTCCGGCGAGATCTCTCGCTGGGAGGGTGATAAATTGCCCTCCAGCCCCTGACAGCTGCTGGGAAATCACTCACAGCCCGAGACAAACCTCTAAATCTGACATTATAGAGTGTTGAAAGGAAGAATGTCTGTTTTTATAACCTACCTCAGTTATAATAAATATTTAAAATCCACATTAACATCCTCTTATAGTTACAATCTGCCCTCTATGGAACAGTGTCCAACTTAGATTTAATTAGCAACTGAACCTTTCCAGCCCAAGCTCCTAGTTAGGCTGAAGATCCAAATCTCCAGTGAAATGCCTCTGTTTTCTTAAACTACCTGCACTGTAATAAATATTAGCCATGTCGCCAGGCAGCCCTGTTGGAGACAGTGCTCTTTTTGTCTTCTCAAAGGCTAACATTTAATTTAAATGATAGGGTCTTTCCAGACTCCGGGGGGGAATTTCTTTCCTGCTCTCAGGAAACTTTGCCATACTTCACCTCCAAGCGCTGGCGTATTCCTTTGGCACCGGGAGGGCACAGGAATGGAAACACCTCGGCGCAGGTATGGGACTGGAGTGATGAAAATAAAACCCAGACACAACTGTTCCGGCTTCTGGTCGTGGACCCACACTAGAAACACGCAGCAGAGACCTCCCCCTCTGTCAAACTGCGGAGAATTTGGGAGCCGGATCCCAAACTCCTGCAGTTGGCTTCTTTTGGAGAGAGGGAAGAAAAAATACCCGTCCAGAACTTTTTGCATGTTCACTCTGTTCCCACCTGTGCTTGCAGGTTCCCTTGTTTTCTCATTTATTATTTTATGCCAATTGTTTCCTAGAAGGCAGCATTCATACCTGCTTCTCCCCTCTGTCCTGACTAGTTCTTTTTCCCCCAAAAAAATCACAGGAATGAACACGTGCAGAGGTGTTAAAAAGAACAAAGTTTCCTTTCTCTCCCCTAAGTAAAAATCCTACACCCATCCGGTTTGGATTTTGGTGGTTTCCTCTCTGTCCTGCCTATCAGCCGCTGCCATACGACTGTGTCAGCCCATGGCAGAGGGAGGGGGGGGCGTCACGGCCAGAAATCAGCCTGACCCACATGTCTGCACCCCCCCTGGCTCCAGAGATGCCCTGGAGGTGCTCCACCAGCCCACCCGGCTGCCCTCCTCCGGGCGGGCTCAGTGTCCGTCCCGAGAACGTCCGCGGCCAAGGCTGGGGCAGGAGGTTTGCTAAAAAGCCTGGAGGTGGCGGCCACCCTGCCAGCGCCCTGCTTCGGGGCCGTGGTTAATAGCAGAGGGGTCAGGAGGCTTCAGACGGGAAGGGGAGGCAAAGACAGCCGTGCTCTCCACACACGCTCCCCCTCGGTTGCGTATTTGGGCGCCCCGCGTCCAGCCCAGCTGCCGCTTGAATCAATAGCAGCGTATCAATCGAGGCACCCCAGAGGAAACCCGCCGCTCACGCAGAAATAAACAGACATTTTCCTCCTACGTGTCACAGAAAGCCGGGGGTGTCTCCTGGCATTGTCTGAACGAAGGGTGAACGGGACGCCGCGTCTTCGGCTGCACCGTCGGAGCGTGGGTTATGGCAACCGGAGTGCGTATTACGTGCGTTGGATATAAACAAATATGCAGAGACAGCTTGGCCTGCGCTAAACAGCCAGACACGGACTTCTGTTTCCTTTCCAACTCCCCAAACGATGGCAGACACCCAAAAGAGTATGCAGCTCTCAAAAGAGCATCCTCCAAGCCCTAATATTTTGCCTTCTGCATAAGCCCCACGCTGGGAGCTTAATCCAGATGACTCCAGCCAACGCAGTCTTCGTGAAAGCAAAACCAGGGGCATCGTGGTGGCACTCGGGTGGTTTGATGGGAGCTGCTTCTCTCTTTCGCAAAATGCATTGGGTTTCCCTTTTCCTTTCCAGTTTGTTTCTGGTTGTATCAAAGGAAAGCTCTTAGGAAGGGGCACAGCAGATCCTCAGCAGCCAGCTCGGGTGAACCTCAGCTCTGGTTGGGGGTTGGCAACCCATTGCTAAGTCATTGCTGTCCTGCCGTCCTCCAAGGACAGCAGGAGATGACAGGGTGGCTGATCAGCTCCTCACCCACCATCACGGGCAAAAGCGGAGCCAACTTCCTACCTCTCCTCACCCCAAACCACTCCTGCCCCGGCACTTGTTTGCATAACCCGCCTGCTGTGAATCTTGCTTGGGTTTGTAGAGACGGCGTCGCCCCCCTTGGGAAACAGCCAGTGCGTTTTACCAGGAAACCTGCTGTTTTACAAAGGGTTTACGACCAGTGGGTCCCACCTCTGAGAGAAGTTACGTTCTCGGGCATTCAGGGTTTGTTTTTTGATTATGCGGGAAGTGGTGTGAATGGAAGTCACAGAGTCCTGGAGGGAGAGAGGTAACATGAATCTCCAGCAGCTTTCTTAACCTTTGCTTTTGCAGATGTTTTCGGCTTTGCACAAGGAGGTCCCAGGAAGCCTCAGATGCAGAGCACATGGGATGAAAGATGCTACGACCCCCACGCTTCACTTAATGCCTGCACAGTGCTGACATTGCAAAGACAACGGGGTCTTCCTCCTCTGCCCACCTGAAGGAGCAAAGAAGGGATGCACAGTGCTTATGGGGTGCGCAGGGAAACGGGGCTGGAGAAAACTGCTCTCAAGGCTGCAGTCTTACCCTACGGGAAGAGAAGGGTTTTCCAGCTCTTCCTAGATGCCAAACTACTATTTCATACATATTGGAGGACATTTTGCACAAGATAATCATCCCACATCCACAGCCCAGGGTGGTGCATAGACCTTCCATCACGCATGCAGTGGTGGGTGGGAGAACAGACTTCTCCTGGGGAGGGTAAGGAAGTCTGAAGGACCCCTTCCAGACAACGTCAGCTCCAACTAAGCTGCTGTGCTGAGCATTTGTCATGCCCAGCTCAGAGACCCCCAAGAAGAATTGCTTGGAGCCACGTGTCAGATGTGCCCAACATTGTTCACTGAAGGGGGACCAGGACTTGGGTGGAGCTCAAGTCTCCAGCCCACGTTTAGATTTCCTTAGGATGACAGATGTGAAGAGTGAGACCCCAAAGAGAATTAGGTTCTGTAACTGCCCTTCTAACTCCTTGCCTACCTTACTGCAGCTGGTACTATGCAGAAAGACGGACTAGATCAACTCATGGTGTCTTCTAGCCTCAACCATCACCTGTGGAAGGCCAGGGAGGAGCTGGAAAAACAAAGAGAAGAAGGAAAATCAGCTTTCTTGACAAAAGCATTGCTCCAGCTTCCTAAGAACCAGTGCACTGCTTGGTCCGAACCCAGAGCCAGCTCAAAAAGAGTTTGGTCCCCAAGGAGGAGGGTGAGTCTCCGGGGAGTCTGTCTGGAGGCTGAAGCCAAAATGCCAGGTGACAATGGGCGAGCAGGTGACAAGAGCAGGCCGAGGCGAGGTGTAGCTTTGAAACCGCGACAAGCCGCTTGCCAATTTTGTGTCTGAAAGCCTCTCGCGGACAGTCGGCGACTGGCTGGTTGGGAACACTGCCGCTCAGTTCCTTTATACGCAGCTATTCCCCGCAGATCGCATCAACCGAGCCGCTCGCCAGCAGGACGCGGCTGCGTACCCTCATTAATCAACGTCATGCTTCCAGAGAAACGCTGAGTTCATTCTCATGTGTCTCCTCAGACCTCTGGGGACCGAGTTGTCTCTAGCTGAGGCCGGTAGTCACCTGGAACAGTTTTCCAGCCCCCCCCCTAAGCAGCAGGAGTGTCCATTAACTACCACGGATCGGTGGGGATGGTTTGTAAACTCCGGATACATACGGAGGGGCCCGGGCGCTTATTGGCTGGTGCTTTCCGCTCTCAGAAATGGGTCATTTAAACAGAAAACTGTAAAGTGTTCATGCCTCTGAATGCAGAGAAACTATCAAAACAAGCTCCCGTCTCCGTGCCACAGACCCAGCATTCAAACAGAGACTCGGGGCACGTTGTACGGGAATGAACCAAGTGCTCCCAGCAGATTCCTTTCCTTTTTCTGATGTTTCACACAATAAACATTTCAACTCTCCGGTGCGAGAGCAGACCTACCCCAATTACCAGGACAACTTGTTTTGTTTGGAGTAGTAGTTAAGGGTCCCATCCTGCACCCCCGGAGCCAGTGAGAAAACTCTCCCTGCCCCCGGTGGGCCTGAATCCAAGAGAGACCCACGGTACATTAGAGACACCACTGTTACTGGGAGGGTATTTTTGCCTTTCCTTATGGAAGCAAAACCAGTTCAAGCAAGTTCGGCCACGGCTCCACCTCCGCAAAGGTGGAGACATCGCGGCTTCCCAATGAAACGCAAGGCAGAAGCTGGCATCACCGAACGATGCTGCTATAGGCTGATCTGTGACAGCAGGCCACCCCGGCTTCACGGTGTCCTACAGCTGATTGACCTTTTGTCCATGTCACTTGGACATCTGCAAGCCAGAGAGCAGTACCAGAGTCCCTGGGGCCTCAGAAATCCCAGCTCTGCAGGGCTATAACTCAGAAAGGTGGAGAGGGGAGGAGTCAGAAAGAGACTGGAAACCCTTAAGGTTCGGAAATTAATGCACACTCAGAGAAAAAAAAATAAATTAGTAAATGAGATCTGAATAAAACCATCTCATCAGTAATTGCTGCATTCAGAATGGGCATTGTACAAAGTGGGGCTGTTTTTCCCAGCGTGGTGAGCGGTGCACGTCTGGGAAGCTCAATGACATGGAGGAGAAGTGAGATGCAAAAGCATCAGAGAACAAGGCAGCAGTGGTTCCAGAAAGTCCGGGTGCTCATTCAGGAGCGACCGTCAGGTGCCCCAGCAGGGAGCCCAGAGGAAGGAGGCCGTGGGGGGAACTGAATGGTGAGACAGGAGTCCAGCAATGAAACACTTTCTTGGAGAACCATCATCCAGCCCTCCCTGGGCACACGGTAATAGAGGAGCTATTTTTGAAGGGCCACAATACCAAACAGATGGAAGAAGTCTTGGAGGGCTTGGAAAGAGGCAATATGCAGCTATAGCTGCCCCGGACCCAGATGTGCCATTTGAGCAGCTACAGTGAGAGCCCTTCTGCGAATAACCTCTAGGTTATTCAAGCTCCAGCGTGATGCAAACTCCATTTCTGCCTTGTATGAAGGTTCCAGTGAAGCCCATCAACTCACTCATTTACCTTGTTAAATGCCATCTGTGCGTTATCAACCGCGTGTCACATCCAGTTATTCCTACCAGCTCCATCACTCTGCTCAGCGAAGGTATACCTACTTCTGAATATTCACGAGCAAGACGAAGTCCATCTGCCCATACTACCAATATATAGCTTGTCAAGGTGGCTCCGGTGTTATCCCATCCTCATGGGGTGACTTCATCCTCTGAAATATTGGGAATTACCCCCAAGCAATCTGATCCATGTTGTTATGGACTTCAGAAGGCAACACCACTCCAAGATGAACAGTATCAAAAGAGAATAGACCAGTCTACGCTGTCAGAGTGTCTCAGTGCAGAGAGACTTCAGGATTTTCCTCCTGTCCTTTCAGCTCTGAGAATATCCCAACAGTACACAAAATGTACCCTTTGCAAGATCCCATCTACCCAGGCAGAGATCCCAGCGGTGGTGATGTGGAAATAATCTATCATCGAGCACCTCTCTGATCCTGTTC
Source organism: Anarhynchus alexandrinus (assembly GCA_008711295.1). NCBI lineage: Eukaryota > Metazoa > Chordata > Aves > Charadriiformes > Charadriidae > Anarhynchus > Anarhynchus alexandrinus. The sequence continues at coordinate 2,015,445 of VUYV01000163.1, read as the reverse complement.
TGGTATCAGATTTGCACCTGGATGGACGAACAAACATCATGAAGACCTGATGCATCTAAAAATGGACAGATGTCTTTGCAAGATGCTAAAAAGAGTATGGCTGGTGGCTTCTTGAGCGTCCGAGCCTCCAAGCAGGTTCGTTGCTGCCACAGGGTTGACCCCGCATCAGGCAGGAGCACAGCTCCCATGCTGTCTTCAAATTCTTCAAAATCTGCCTTTAAAAATGGAGGGGCAAGCGTGTTTTCAAAAGGAGAACTGTATAGCAGAGTAATTAAAAACTAATACAAATATTTCCACCTTTTCCCAATGTTTTCATTTTTTTTCCAGGCAAGAATTATTTGTCAAAATTTGCTCCAAAGCCATGAGTGTTTCTGAACACCCTCCAACAACATTCTTTCCTGAGTCTGCTATTTCTAGGAAAATACACATCTCAGCAGAGTGGCAGGAGCCGGCCGGTCCCTTCCACCAGTGCTGAGCGGGGCAGAACTGGTGACCCCGACGTGAAACACCTCTGCTGCGCCTCGCCTGGAGGGAACCACCCTGCTTGGCTTTGTCACACCAGCTTTGGGTTGAACACAGAACTCCTTCGTAGCGGTGGCCCGAGCAGATGCCAGAAGTGGGATTTAACCTGCGCGTGGCCTCCGCCCTCCCGCCCTTGGCAACATGTTGAGCCGGTTGGTCCTAAAAAATCTCCAAAAGGATGAAACCCACGGTGTCCTAAACTGGCATAAACCCTATTGCATGCACACTCTGGGGCCATTTCTGTGCATTCTCCCTTACGAAGCAATTCTCCCCGCGGCCTGGCTCGCAGCTTGCTGCTCTCTCCTTTCACCACGCAGGTTTTTGCGCGGGGAGGGAGCCCGTCGGATGCTCGGGCACCCCCGAGTCCCCGGCACCTCCCTGCCAGCGCCGTGCCGGATGACGGCGCGTTGATGAGCGCTGGCTCTGCAGCCCCGGTGGTGGCAGGCGAGCGGGAAAGGGGCAGGGAGCGACGGCTTGGACGTGTCCTGAAGCCCATCGCCTGCCCAGCAGGGCAAACCCAGCGGCTCTGCGCCCTTCCGCGCTGTTGGCACCGGCGAAGCGAAGGGTCCGAGGGCTGCGCTCCCCGGCGCGAGCTGTCAGTCTTTCTGTCCGCCCAGATCCGTCTGCCTTTGTGCACCTTTCCTCGCGAGCGGCAGTTTCTGACAGCTAATATTTCACAGAAACCGGAGCCAGCTCTCTCCCTCCCTCCTTTTTTCCCCCCCTCTCTCTCTCTTCTGTTTATGAAGCTGAGGGTAAGTGTTTAATTAGTTGCCTAATTGCCTGGGTAATTGGTAGACATACTCAGCTCTCCAAGTAATCAGTCTGAACAGGCCTTGAAAATATCTGGCCCAATATTCATTAGTGCAGTTAAATCGTTAAACAGTTACCGTGTTTGGTTCCCGACAAAGCCCCGGGAACGGCTGCGTCGGCGGCGCGGTGGCCCTCGCGGGGTGGGGGACGGACCCGGGGAGACCCCGCGCCCCGAGAAAACGTCTCCAGCCCCTCCCCTGCTGCCGGAGGGGCTGATGGAGGGGAAAAAAACCCCAACACACGCAAAGGGCGGCGAAAGCGGGAGGTCTGTCCCCTTCGCAGGGGACGTCGGCCATGGGAGGAGACCCCTCCGTTCCACGCCATCCCCTTGGTCCAGCCTCCCCTGTCCCCACGCCGGCGGCGCCGGTCCCCCCTCCCTGCAGGCGGCCGCCCCTCTCCCTCCCTCGGCCGCCGCGGGTTTGGAAGCCGGTTTTGCCATTAGCCCGAGCGTCAATGTGAATATTGTCTCGGCGGGCTGCCCTGACCAGAATAACTCATTAAAAGGTCCTTGGTGGGTCCTGCTCCGGCTCAGTACAAAGGCACCGTTCTGCCAAGCGCTGCCGACACGCTGCCTGCCCGTCCGTCCGTCTGTCCATCCTGCATCCCACCCCGCGGAGGGAGCTGGCAGCGGTAAGGAGCCCAAGCCTCCAAGGCAGTCTCCAAAGGGCTCCTCTTCCCCACAGCTGAGCTTCCGTCGGGGTCTAACAGCGACTTCAGCCTCACGGCGAATTCCGGGCGCAAATCCCCACGCAGCCATCCCAGAGGCCACGCTGCGGCGAGGAGGAGGAAGGCATCGACGTGGCTGGCTTTTGGGGCAAAAGGCTTGAGACTTGAGCAAAACAAGAGGAGGAAGCGTCTTCCCTCTTACCTGCTGCCTTGGTTCCTGTAGGGGATTTTTTGGACAGCGTAAGGTGCCACAGACGACGCAATTAAAAGGAAGTGAAAGGCAGTTGTAGCACGGTGACTGCCGGCCAGGGAGCTGCTCAGCATGGTCCCGTACCGCTCCAAAAGACGTGAAATAGCTGAGCCCCTAAACACTACGCCCAGCTCAGCAGGAGGTCGGCCAGGATATATAACCTCAAAGTTATTTCTAGCAACGATTCAAGGAAAATGCACGTGTTAAGGATCGGACCCTCGTTAAAAGGTTGCTTGGCTGCAGACCCTTGTGCAATTAAGCGCAGCGGGGACGGGAGCCGGCGCTGCCTTCCCAGCCCAACCTCTCCAGCCAACACACCTCTCCTTCCCCTCGCTGCTGCCCAAACACCATGTCCAGCAGCTCCGTGTGCTTCATCTTCCACTGAGCTGGCTCATCCCTCTTGCCAGCGCTGCTCTGAGTTCACCTGCTTGGGGTGCAAGTCCCTGAGCTCATTGCTCCTTACCAAAGCTCCCCAGAAACTCTCCATGGGACATCCCAAAGAAAAGACGGAGGTCCCGGGCAACGGTGGAGGGGGAGATGGCAACATCCAGGCAAGCAAATTCCTAATCAGATCCCGCGCCTTGGTTTTAGCCAGGCGAACAGTTGGGTTCCTGGCAGAGGGGACGTCGACCTGAAAATGAGGACAGGACATGCTCCGCCAGACCCCAGGGCAGCCGGGCGGCCCCGCGCCGGCACTGCCAAGGGCCGGCCTCCCCCCGCAGAAGGCAGGGCAGGATTCAGGGCAGGGCAAGAGGGAAATTGGAGGAAGCCACAGAAAAGGTTCAGGAGCAGCAAAAGGGAAAGAAGGGAGAATTGGGCTGTGGGCTTTGACTCAGGGGTGAAGGCGAAACTGGAGACGGAGAGTTAAACAAAGGGAAAAGGATGCTGAGGAGATCAGAGAAGATTTTTGTTCCCGCAAAGGAGATAGTGGCAACTGGAAGAGAAAACATGAGATGGTGATATAAGGGTTTAGGGGAAGGTGATACACCCCGACGTGCAGGAAAGCCAGGAGATGTGCATGTGCTGCAGGGTGGCACAGGGGCTACCTGAGCCCCACAGCCCCAGGAAAGCAGGCAGGGAGCGCCTTGGGGTGGCTGGACCTGCCGGAGCAGACAGCCCACCAGGCGGGAGCCGCGTGCTCTGCTGGCACGGAGGGGCATCTTCCTCCCATGATCTTCCTCTCTCACTCACATGGCTTTTGGGATTTCTAAGAGAACATCCCCTCCCTTTTGGGGACAATGGAGGACAGCTTCTTGAGACTCGCTCTGCTAGGAATGGGGATGAGTCCCTGCCCAAGGGAAGGATTTGGGGCACTGGGGAGCACCAGAGAGGCCCCAATGAGCCTCCTGGGGAAGAGGGAGAGCGCGCAGGGGGAGGAATGTCAGAGGTGACTAAGAAATAGGTCTCCATCCATTACTCTGCTGGGCGGTCCTTTCGAGTCACTGGCTGGCTTTGTTCTCGCCAACATCTGTAAGAGATTACGGATGCCTTCCTAGCTGAGGACATGGACGGGATCTATAAATACCAGTAGCCGGGGGTTGCTGCTGTCAGAGGAGATCTCTGCCTGGGTGGCCTGGAGGCCAACCGTGGACAACAGGTCCCGGGAACGCTGGGAGGCTGTGTCCCTAGCCAGGTGCCCCGGGGAGACGTGAGTAGCGCAAGGTGGTGGCACCACAGGCGAGGTCTTCCCAGGGCTGCGCTGGTGCACGGCCAGCGGCAGCTGGAAACGCGGCCGGGCAATGGGAACACAGGGCTGGGGGGTCCTCAGCACCAGCCCCCGCGCTGATACCTGCTCCTCACTGGCCTTGAACAGCTCATATTGCCTTTCAACTAAAACCAGACTGACCCCTGCAAGAGGACAAGGGTTATTTGATAGATCTTTTTTTTTTGACAAGGACCACAAATAGTGGTCCCCTGTAAAGCTGAGATAATGCATGCCCAGACACCATGGCGATGGGCACCATTTAAAGAACACAAACAGAGCAGAGCTGTTAACGCTCGATCCTCCCAACTTCCCTGTGTCAACACCACTCCCCCCCGAGACCCTCCTCTCATTCCTGACTCCATCCCAGGCTCGCGCTGAGAATGTCGCGAGACTTTGGGCGGTTCATGCGACGCTAACGCTGTCCGGCAGGAGCTGAATTCTCCAGTGACTAATTGCTTGAGAATGTCTTTGTTCGCTCAGCCTTTCCCACTGAAAAAGGATCCTGATTTTATAAGCTGTTAGAAGCCCGAAGATCCAGCACTACACTAACATGTTGTTAGCCACAATTATCCCCTCTCTGACAAAGGATTCCTGATTAGGGCTGTTGCATATTCATCCGTAGACTGCGCCAAGCCTGGCTTTGTTTTTCAAGGTCGAGGATTGCAATTCTTTGGATTCAATTCCCATCCTAGACGTAGATTACAAGGCAGGAGAGGAGGAGGCAGCTGAGGTTGCTGGAAGCACCGAGTCCTCCTGGTATTGCTGAAAACATTCACCAGACGCGTGCCAGACACGCCGTGTGAACCAGCCATCCTCACAACCTTTTGTGGGCTTGGTTAGGGGAGCCGAGCAGCCTCAAAAGCTGACCCTGGCTGTAGGTATGTCATGTCGAGGTCGAAGAGTGGGGAACCTCTAAGTGTCCCTGGTGCAGAAAGGTGGGTGCTGGGCAGGGATCGCAACCCGAAAGATGCTTTCAGCAGTTGAGGCTTCATGAGCTCCTGTTTCACATCCTCCTTGGGGAACCTGTCCCATTGCCACCATGGGAGAAGGGACAAAAGGGGGAGTTAGCCAGGACGGAATATTTCACAGCGGAACTTTAGCTGCTCTCCCCTGCTGATTCCTCCACTTAAAAAAAAAAAAAAAAAGGGAAGAAAAGGAAAAAATAATTACTTCTCAGCCTCTAACCTTTCCAGCAAGTGACTTTGTAATAAATAATCCACATGTCTCTCCAGTGCAATCCATCAGCAGGAGCGCCTAATTACTTTAGACTCACTTTGAAAACCCTTCCAGTGCCACTTTCAGATAAATAAAAAATTAATGTGGAACTAAAGCAGTAACCTGGAGAAAGTTTCCCCACCCTCTCTCACTTCTCTCCAAGTCCGGGCTGATGCCTGGAAGGCTCCATGCCCAAAGACGCTTCCCCTGTCACGCTGGAAGGTGAGCGTGGGCTGCAGGTCAGGGAGCAGGGAACTCAGCCATGGAGTGTCCACGGGGACACCCATCCTCCAGACATGCAGATGCTTAGAGCAATAGCTGGAGACAGACCCAATGTGTATGAAGACTTTTTTTTCTGAATCCCCTTCCTCGGAAGGTTTCTGTTATTTGTTTCTGAGTGCATTTTAGAGGCAAGTAGGCTCTGTTTTCCCTCTTGCAGTTGTTCATTGCTCCCCCATTGCGCTGTATTCTGCATCACCCCTTTCCTTCTTGTTCCCAAGATTACAGCCGTAGGAAAGGCACCTAAAGGCCGAGATGACTTGCCCCCGCCCTTGCACCCCACATCATCCCCACCGAGGCTAAGGGGCACCCACCGCGCAATTTCCGCAGCGCCAGACGCCCCGAGCACTGTGCTCCTGCTCAGCATGCAGGGCACGCTGCAGCGCGAAGGCTGCGGCAGAGGAGACAGGGGTCACTCGAGAAATTATTTCTGTAATGGGGCTGTCCTCTAGCAGAGGCAGGAGAAATTCCCAGTCTTCCTCGCCTGCTTCCAGCTGCTGCGCCTACGTCAGTTGTGGTGCGGAGGGATGAGCGCCGGCACACAAACGCCGTGTTCGTTGCGAGAGCGCAGCGAGGTGCCGCATCCAGGAATGCTCAAAACGGAGCTGGACACCGACAGGCAGCACCTCTCGGGAGTTTCTTTAGAAGTGAGTAGAATAACACTGAGCAAGGTAGTTACACGCTCACGTTAAGGATGGTGGGCATAGAAGACAGCAAGAGCATCATCTCCAGAGCAACCCTTGGCATCCTCTGCCATGCAAGGATGTGCTTTAGTGGAGATATTACCAAAGCAAATGGGGTCTTGCTGTAGGACTGTTAGAATAGGGATCGTTAGTCAGATGAATTTCATTACACTGGAAGTGAAAAGTTCTGGTGAAAGACCAAGCTGGCCACCAAAAAGGATGTTCAAGGCATCCTGTTGCAGTTATCCTTAAGGGAACTGATAGTGAGAGGAGGAAAGATGCCCAAGCGTGTGGTTGCATGAAGACGTTCATGCAAGAGCCAGAGGCGCAGAGGGTCTCCCCTGCCCTCCTGAGAGGGTGACAAGGAAGCAAGGGACAGACTGCTTGGCTTGGGAGTACTGGAGGGTACCGGCTGCTGGGGATGCCGTTATGGGTACCACGGCTGAGTCCCTGCACATTTTGGATTTGCTTGTGCTTTTCACTTGCAAACTGCACCTATTTGTTGCAGAAGCCACTAACCCACATGAAGGCAATCGAGATCACGGTGGGACAGCGGCTTCCACTGGCAGCCCAGATTGCTGTCGGACCCCGTTATTCTCTGCAAGGAGTTTTTGTCTAGAAATAAGAAAGATGCCGATTTCTCGGTATTCCTCCACTTAAAAAAATGGTTTAGGTTGGAAAGGACCTTGAAGATCATCGAGTTCCAACCCCCCTGCCATAGGCAGGGACACCTCCCACCAGACCAGGCTGCCCAAGGCCACCTCCAGCCTGGCCTTGAACACCTCCAGGGATGGGGCCTCAACAACCTCTCTGGGCAACCTGTGCCAGTGCCTCACCACCCTCACAGTGAACAACTTCTTCCTCATGTTCAATCTAAACCTGCCCTCTTCCAGTTTGAAGCCATTCCCCCTCATCCCATCACTACATGCCCCAGTAAAAAGTCCTTCCCCAGCTCGATTATTTCCAGCAATAAAATTAATATAAAAATACTGCCTGAGCTTCATTTTGCAAAGACTAATAGCATCCCATGCCTTTGGCAGCTGGAGGATCTGAGCCTTCTAAAAAGGCTTTGTCCACCTCTTCTTCCTCATCTTTGCGCCCCACTTCTGCACTCCCTTCTTTCTCTTCTCCTCTCGTCTCTGTGCTCAGGGCCCTGGGCGATACCCGACAAGCATTCAGAAGCTAAAAAACAAACAAACAAACAAAAAAAAATATGAAGCAAAATTAAATATCTTTGAAAAGCAGGCCCGGAACCAATAAGGGCTGATTTCACTGTAGGTTACCACAGCCGAGGCAGCGGTGTGTCAGGGGAGGAAGATGCTCGAAAAACCTCCACAGGAGAATTAATTAAACGAATTTCACTCTGCCAATTGTTTGTTATTTTTGCTGACCTCACCAAGTGGATTAATATTTAATTAGCCTTTAGGAGAAGTGGAAAGCACTTATTAACCTGTTATGTCAATCTGTCAGGCCTGGGGTCTCAGGACAGACGCTGTTACCATGAAACAATAGAAATACCAAGGTCTGTTTCTCTCCGTCTCGGCTGTTATCCCCGTTGGAAAGTGGCGTTTTGGGGGGACACGGAGGTTGGGGACCCACTACCCCTAACTGAGGGGCGTCTAGAAGTGAGTGCCCCAAATCGAGATGTCTTTTAGAGGGCAGAGCAGGAGCTGAGGAAGCCATATGTGATGTCCCAGGCGCAGGTGGGAAGCACATATGGATATATGATCCCCTCGGAGGTATTTTAGAGCTCAGGCTACATCTCGTCTGGTGTGATGCTGGCGACTGGGGAAAGGTTGGGGCTTTCCTTCATTTCTCTCGTTTAAAAACACTGCTTCCTTTGTATTGTGTTTACAGTTATCATAGTTCAAGAAGTGCTAAACTTGGTGTCGACACATCCTCCTCAGTGGGGAGATGCAGTGAGGCCCTGCAAGACACAGAGGTCCCGGGTGAGTCTGCGTTAAAGAAAAGCTCTAAAACAGGAGCCAGGATGAACACAGATGGCAGAACAAGAAACCCGTTCCCGCCGGTGACAAAGACCAGAATGTCCCCGGCCAGCGTCCGGGCTCGTGCAAAGCTGGTGAGTCTCACCCCGGGATAACGGCCACGTGTCCTTGCCGCAGGGCTGGGTCTGGCCCCGAAGAAACAAAACCTCAAGCGAAATGGAACCCTTCGGAAACATCCTCAGCAAAACAGCGAGATGAATGCTGTGTGCAAGTCAGTGAGACTGGGCGGAGCTGGGAAAGAGATAGTGGTTAAAGTGCTAAAGTGGATGAATACCACTGGTATACCACTGGTATACTGAATACCACTGATGGCCTTTCAGTACCTAAAGGGGGCCTACAGGAGAGCTGGGGAAGGACTTTTTACTAGGGCATGTAGTGACAGGACAAGGGGGAATGGCTTCAAACTGGAAGAGGGCAGGTTTAGATTGAACATTAGGAAGAAGTTTTTCACTTTGAGGGTGGTGAGGCACTGGCACAGGTTGCCCAGAGAGGTTGTTGAGGCCCCATCCCTGGAGGTGTTCAAGGCCAGGCTGGACGTGGCCTTGGGCAACCTGGTCTAGTGGGAGGTGTCCCTGCCTATGGCAGGAGGGTTGGAACTCGATGATCTTCAAGGTCCTTTCCAACCTAAACCATTCTATGATTCTATGATTCTATGAATACCTTCTTTGGTGGAAATTCTCCCAGACTCGAGGCATCACCGTTAGCTGACATCTTAACTCACTGCTCAGAGAGGAGCCAAAGCAAAGTGTCTCCTCCCAACCTCGCCAAATCCTGATGGCCCTGAGCATCACACACAGCTGAGCATCTGCACTTTGACTTGGGCTTAGCGAGTCAAAACTAAACCTCAGGTTAAAACAACCCGCCGGGTCTCTCGCGGGGTATTAAAAACCCCACCAGCAAACCCAACCAGCATCCACACCCTGGTTTTGCAGTCCAACAAGGACACCGGAGAGACGCCAACCACCACAAGAGCCAACCTCCCGTCACAGGCAGAAAGCATCAGCAGACGGCAAAAATAACAAACCATATTCAGGAAAATAGGGGTTCTGTTGGCAGCGGGCGCGCGCTCGCGAGTCCCATTCAGTCTCTGCACGCGGGAGGCGAGATGAGCAGGCGGAGGCAGGAGCGGGAGCGCTCGGAGGACAACCCCGAGCGAGCGGCTTTGCGCCGGCTGCCAAGGCGGGTCGCGGTCCCCCCCTGCAATCTGCGCCCGAGCCCGGCCACCTCCTGCTGCCTCGTCCCCACAGGGCAGGGACACTGCCCGCAACGCCGTCCCGCCTGGTCCGGGTGCCGTTACCGCCGCTCTGTGACAGGCCATATCATTTATTATTATTATTTTTTTTTTTTAAATTAAAATCCTCCTGAGCTTTATTAAATAGGGATGCTGATAGGTAATTAAATCGCAACTTAATTAAATCTGTCTGCTCAATCCAACCGCGGCACGCTGGCTACTCTGCAATCCCTGCGAGAGGTGCTGTCGGTGGAGAACGGCAACGCGAATAAAACAGCATCACGTTCGGCACTGCCACCTCCCCGCCGGGCACAGCCCGGGGGTGGGACGGGTGGGTTTCTCCACCCATACAGCTACTCATAGCAATAGGAGGAGATGGGGAGACCCCACGGGGGACCTGACCTCACTTCATAAGAGCTTTTCTTGTAGGGCCTGACTCCCTCCAGCATGGCAGGACCAAAGGAAGGCACTGGAGGCAGGTTGAAGGGTTTATGACTAGCTGCTTTGACACAACATGATAGCGTTGGGCATGAAATGGTGGGCAGGTAGGGAAGGACTTCTCCTTCCACTGGTCTGCAGCACCTCTGTGGGGTGAAGGCCATGGTGATGGTCTGGAATTACAGAGAGCTTGCAAGGGCAGGAATTTGGATGGGAGAAGGGCTCTGGCTGGGGTACTGTTTCCCTGGGCTTATTGCTCCCTCTGCACTTTAGGAGGGAGAAAAAGGTGCTGTAGGACGCTGCCCACACTGACATTGAGCCTGGTGGGTGCTTGGTCCCAAGGTCAAAGGAGGAAAAAGCCTGGGGAGGAGGTTCCTGTGGTCCCCTGCTCTTTCTGGTGGGTTTTGGAGATACAAGCCCCCACTGGTGAGCGCCAGCCCCCAGACCTGGCTCTCCTCCCCAGAGCTTGCTGCCTTCCCGTCTCTCTGGCTCAGCTGCTCCGAACAAGGGGCCAAAGGCAGCGGCACGGAAAAATAACCAGGCGGTCTTGCTAAATCATTGGTCTGCACATCCCAAGGAAAACAGATCTTGGAAAGAATTCCCCTTTTTTCTTTTCCCACTTTTTCATTTCAACACAGGCTCAGCTAGTGGCCTGTCCCAAACCTCAGATGATGCGGTTGCCTTTGCCCAGCCCTGGCAGGCAGCTTCGAGGGCCGAGCAGCCCCGAGGACAGAAGCTCTCGCTCCCCACACCGTGGGGTCCCCTTTGAGGAGACACCACCTCACCTAACAGCAGCCCCAAGTCTCCGCTTCCTCGTGAGGTGTCTTTTTTTAACATTGCAGGTGGGAACAGAAGAAACCTTCCTCTCCCCTCCACATTGCACCCACTGACTGTCCCTCATCACAGGATGAGGTGGGAGACAGCGTATGGCCCAGGAGGACCTTCCCCTTTGGACAAAGCATCTGCTGTCCCATAAACAATCGCTGGAGAGATGCATTTTCTCAGTAAAGCCCCTAAAAGCAGCCATCTCTCCTCGATTAAGCCAGGGACTAACCAGGTAGGGAACCCTGCCAGATAACAATGCTAGGACATGGTTTTGTCACCAGCTGCCTCATACCAGGTGTCTTTTACTTATTTTCTAAAAAGTTTCAGCTCCTGGAGACAACACATTGAAGGAGTTATTTTTTGTGGAGAAGAAGGATTTAAGCCTTTCTCTGTTTTAGTCAAGAAGGCAAAGTCTTCAAACTTCGGAAACAAAAGCAAAGAAACCAGGTGTGTCTCTACAAAGCCCTTCTGCCGTCACCAGAAGATTTAAGTTGTGATCTGAGAGCTTGGGGCTGCTGCAGCAGGTCAGCAAGGGCAGAGCCCCCATGGGACAGAAGACCCCACCTGCACAGCCATACCCAGAGCAGAAAGGATGACAGAGAAAGTAGGTAGGTCCTTCCAGAGCTAAATCGGAGAGCCAATACCCAGAGCCTGGGTCCCCATGGCTCCTCTATGGTGAGAGAAGACCTTGCTCTCCATGTCACCTTGATACCACCCATACTCCTTTGCCAGATCTGGCCCTATGCCTGCCTCCGGTGAGCCCTTTTATACCATGCCAGTGGTTACTCCTTCACCCTGCTCAGAGGGTAAAACAGGCACTACTGCCTGCAGTGGTTTTGTCCTCTCCTGCAACTGCAGCCTCCTCACAGTCCTGGCAAGACCCTTGAGCTCTCCTCTGGCCATGGAACCCCACAGTGTAGGCATTGTGCTTTTGAGGGAGGTCTCACAACCACTGGGGTTCCCCCAGATTTGCAGCCTGGGATCCAACTACTTGAGCACCCTCCAGGTCACCCTGCAATCTTCCAGGAGGTGAAAGAAGAAAACAACAACAACAACAACAAAAAGCCCAAAGGGCAGCAGCATCGAATGAAAGGCAAAACCCCAAAGAGATGGACAAGCTACGGGGAGCCTATTCAAGGGCGACTTTCACACAGTAATCTTGGGAGATAAAATTCCTAATCTGCTTCCACCGCAGAGATGGAGGAGTGAAAGTCCTACCGGGATTAACGTTTAATGCTTGAGTTGGCAGGTGATGCCCTGCGTCGGGATGCTTGGGTTCCCTGCTCTGCAGCTGAAAAAGACTGGTACGTGAGCTCACCCAACATCCATCCCGGATATTGGCGATGACCCTACGCTCAGGCAAAGGTCAAGGAGGGGTTGCCAAGTTCAGGATTCCCCACATCATTACAAAGTGTTGTGCACTGGGGCTGCAATAACAGATGAGTTGTCCTGTCTGTATCTGCTGGGGCGTGTGAAACTTCAAACCTCCTAATTGTTTTAGAGCCACTGAGGTGAGCTGCTGGAACACAGCGTCAGGGAGGGCAGTTGAGAGAAAAGGCAGCTCATTCCCACCGCTGGGTTTGCATTTCTGCTCCTGGTGAGGACATATGTGGCAAGGAACTGCTCTGCTGGAAGCCCACACATGGCAGCCTCAGCTCCTGTGCTCCCCACCAGGAAGACACAGGGGTGGAAGGAGAGATGGGTCAGCTGCAGAGGGACAGAGGGGGACACAGCCCGGGAGATGAGAAAAGACCTTAATGAAGATAAAGACATAGTCAGACCCCAGGACACACAGACAAGCAGTTATAAACCCTGACTAACTCTCTGAAACAAAGGTCATGTTAACAGTGCCACCCGTGGAGAAAGCTTTATTTTCTCTTCTCCTCTGCTACCAGAAGACTTTCTCCATGGGGAGTACACAGCCTTAATTTTGAGGGTCTGCTTTGAAGGCCAGACAGTGGCACAGAGACCGGGACAGGAGTGTCTATGAGTCGGAAATGCTTTTTGCTGTCAGAAAGGGGGGAGAAAAAAAAGAATTGATCATTCCCTGGGACTCCTTCATGCATGCCGTGACATCATCTTAGCAGGCATTTGCAAATGTACTGTTTGTGCTTACTCTCGAAAAAGGTCTGTTGTGAGTGAAATGATGCAACCGTGGGTGGTCACTCACAATGGCATCAGATGTCCTCCTCTATTGCACACCGGCCTCCTTCTCATCTAAGTTTCCCAGACCTCTCCCCGCTCTCTGAAAGTGGCCTGTCCATTGCTGTTTTTGGGGTTTTCCTATATAGCTCTGTAAAAGTCACCCAAGCTTCTGGGAATCTGCAGAATACGGCCAGGTATCCAAAAATATTTCACATAGGTTCCCAAACCCTTGACTGTGGGGCAACTACTCACCTCCAAGTGATGAATGGCAAGCAGGTTCTCAGCAGAAGTTTTATTAGCAGCTACATGTGACCTGATTTTAGCTTCTCCAGGAAAGCAATGGGAAGTCCCAGAAGGTCTGCGCTGAGCAGGTGTCCTACTGTGCTCTGAAGCTCTGGGAGATACTGATGATGAACCTTCTTCTTCTATCTCCTGAGAACAGACGTGTGCCGAATAGCTCAGACCTCTAAGTGGTAAGACAGAGAAGTTAGTTAATAGGCAGTAGATGTTTGCTGAACTTCATAGCCAAAAGCTTCTTGGAAACGGGGTGCCCAAGTCACACTTTTGGAATAAGAAAATTATGATCTGTATCTAAACGTCACCATCGATCTATCACGAGAGGGCAAATCTATTAAATCCTGACCCAAGAATCTGGACAGTTAGGGTGTAGGTCCAGAAAAGAATCTACATTTTGCAGTGCAGCCCTTCTCTTCTTTGACAGATTGTTTGTTTTTTATTCTTTCATGTGTCCCAGGTGGCGCTGGGACATGTCAGACCACAGGGCAGCTTGAAGTTATGGGACAAACCGTAGGTAATTTGGCAGGAGAACATTAAAAAGCAAGAGGAGGAAACTATAAATTCAGAGTGTAACCACCATAAAGTATTCTCTTAATTCCCAGCCAACCTCTTAAAAGCACAGATAGCTCTTCCCCCTGCCCACAGGATGCCTTTCCCTCTCCATAGGGTGTCGTGTTATGGCTCGGACAACAGAACACGACGGGAATGGTGACCCTGATGGATTTCACATGTGTTGCAAGACCTGGTGGAGGCTCTGCCCTTTCACACGCTGGACTTCTCTTCTGTGCAATATCAAAGGTTTGGCATCTCATGGCTCTGTTTCATTTCTCACTGTCTGCTGAAGGGCTTCATCTCATCCCTCCTCTTCCCTTCTGATTGGCGAAGATGAGCCATCTGCCTTTAGAGGCGGGAATGAAACGCAACCCTGAGTCCTAAATTGGCTGTAACTCCCATGGCAGCATCCAAGAACATTTACGAGGCTCCTTTCTGGGAAAATAACACAGACAAACCATCAAAACCTTTCCTCATCTCCTTCTTGTGTCCTCCCAGGGTTACAGACCCTGGAGAAGCTGCATGTGAGGCTGAGATCTGCCTTCCACTAAGTCATGACTGGTAAAGTGTCCTAACTTTCCTTTCCTCTGCAAAAGTTGTTCATGGAATTGCCTCATTTCTGTGTTCCTTCCTCTTGACCAGAAATGAATTTCTTGCACCTAAAAAGCACTGAAGTGCCTAAATCACATTTTCAAGAGTCACACGCATTTACGAACCCAAATCTCATAGAGTTTTCCTTCCAAATTCTTACTCTAACAATGCCCCTCTTTCTCCCAGGTAGACCAGTATCTTCTCATTAGCACTTTCCCTCCATTTACCCCTTTTCTGGTTATCTTTTAACCAAAGATCATTGCCTGATTCTCATTCTTGGTCATGCTTTAAGGGCCAGCGCTTGCTCTGTGAGGAGGAACAGGAAACACTTAGTCCTCGTCCCCATTTAGCTGGTCACTGCCCTGTCCCCTGCTGAGCCAAACCAGTGCTCTCCTCTCTTGCAGCCACATCTGCCCTGCTTCCGTGACCATGGGGTCAAGTGCGCGGCAAGCAGTGGTTGGGAAGTTAGATGTATTTCTTGTGAACTTCAGTGTATGAAAAAAAATGTGGTTCTGAGGGAAATTGCTCATGGAAATCTGTTTCTAGTTTTGCTTCAAAAAGGAATAATGAGTGGTAACTTAAAAACGACACAAAGGAAAGTCCAGTAGAATTCATTTAAAAAGACCATTTTTTCAGGGAAACTTGAAAGATTTTTGTAAGAAAGCATTCCACTGATCTGGCCATCTTATGTCACTTACTGAATGCTACTGGTGAGCCTCCCATATCTGTTCAGAGCCTATTTATCTCCACTGCTGCTCAAAGGCAAACATCTCTGATGAGGATTTAGTTCCAGTGTACAGACTGTAGGAGCAGAAAACTCACGTTCAAAGTTTTCTTGTAAATATATAGGTGTTTTAAACCTATTCATATAGCTGAGGGCAAGTTTTCCAGTACCAAATGTTAGCTAACGTTACAGCGTTGAGCATTTACACAGGGAACACCAGAAGAACCAACAAAGTCAGGGAAGAGTAAACTGAAGGGGACTTGTTGAAAGCCAGAAACAGCTGGAGCCAAGCACGAGAGAGCAGAAAGATACTAGTGTGGGGAAAATAGAGCACGACGTGAGAAATGGTGATAGGAAATCAAAAAGGGGACCTGGCAGACCCAGGGGAGTATAAAGACAGAGAGAAAGAGAGTGAGAGTGGATGGATAGAGTAGCCAGAAACAAGAAAATAAAGAGTAAACCTGGCCTTTGTTATCTTTGGAGAACAACAAAGAACATGTCTTCTGCAAAGCTATTTTTGAATGTGACCATGTTGCAGAAGACTGAAAGAGAAGACAGCGTGCCTGAGTACCACCAGTAAAGTGATGGAGTGGTAGATGAATGTTATCCACCTAGGGGCTGCTAGATCTTGAGATCCCAAAGCATGTCGGGAGCTCATATCTCCCCTTAGTTGGTGTTACCTGCTGCCAGCAATGATTTTGGTGTTGCTGAGCCTCTAAACCAGCTGCTGGCAGCAGGGACTGCCATGTGTGTAGAGCACAATGTCTCACAAAGCTTGAAAATTGCTGAGGCCTCCCAGCTGCCCATGTGCACGAAGCATGCGCCTTCCCCAACTCCAATCCCAAGGGAAACAGCCATAGAGGAGCTCCGGAAGGTCAAAATGCAATTAAAACCAATGAGTTTTTCTGCTACTTAATGGGTGCAAAGGAAAGAGGGTCTGCCTCCTGGGTCATGCCTCTCCCACCCACGCTGACCACCCCAGACTCTCTTCTCTGTCTCCTCTCCTTCCCCGTTGCACCTCTCGTGGCCCTCCTCATTCATAACATCACCCCCTCTGATGTCCAGGTCCAGCAATTGGGGGACAATTAGGTAAATGTGTAAGTTTGGAGGGGATTTACACCTCCTGTTGCCCTTGCAATGAATTACCAGGGCTGTTAATGGGCTGGTGCCCCAGCGCCTCGTAAATCGTGCAACTGAGGCCGAGCGGTGACGGGTGGCTTTGATCTGGACACGCTGCCCTGCCATGAACAGGAAAAGGAAGAGGTGATTTTTCATGGGTTACTACTCACTCCAGCCTCCAAGTTTTCCACTCTGCTGAAACTTTGACAGTGCCTAATAATCCATCAGCGAAGCTTTCCTTGCTCTGCTTCCACTCCATTACCACCTTCATGTCCCCATTTAGCTTCTTTCACACGGACCCCGGAAAGGCTGACCGTCTCCCAACCCTCCGAGAGCAGCTTGGAGGATGGGGGCAAGGCTGGGGTCACTCCACATGTTTTCCCTGAGGAGAGGAATCAAAAAAGTAGATGCTGAGATGAAGGGAGGTAACTAGCTCATGTCTGCAAAGCTGGGAAAAACTTTCGGATGGGATCTAATGCCCTGTTACCTGCAGGGATAAAGGCACCACCTTCACCTCCTGAACTAGGCTGATTTTAGACTGAACATCAGGAAAGAATTTTTCCCAGAAAGAGTGGTCAGGCATTGGAATAGGCTGCCCAGGGAGGGGGTTGAGTCACCATCCCTGGATGGGTTTAAGAGCTGTTTAGATGTGGTGTTGGGGGATATGGTGTAGAGGAGAACTTTGTAGAGTAGGGTAGATGGTTGGACTCGATGATCCTAAGGGTCTCTTCCAACCTAGAAAATTCTATGATTCTATGATTCTTTGATTCTATGATTCTTCACCAGGTGCCATTTTCTCCACCCTTAACAACATGCCCTTCACACCAGTAGCTCTACGGACAAGGGGTTGTCTCTTCCCCATGTATAGCAACAAACACAGGGTGGTCTTTCCCCTTAGCTCATGGTATTGGGCTGCCTTTGTGCTGCCAAGAGCAGAGGGCACCATGCGGGCTGGCCCCACGGGCTCCTCTGACAGTGGCTTCAGGGGGCTTCCCATCTCCAGGAGCTCCACCATCTGCAGCTCTCCTCTCCTGAGCAGCAGCGCCCTGCAGTCCTGGGTGTCCCCCATTCCCTGGAGATTCCCTCCTCTCTTCTTAGGTCTTGCCACTTTGGAGATGCCATTAGGTTCAATTAAAAAAGAAAGCCAGTCTGCCCTCCCAGAAACCCCTTCAAAGCAGAAATACTGGAATCTGGGTGGGAAACAACACAGAAAAAAAATAGTACCACTGTTTCACTGAGTGACTGTGGATGTGTCTCTAAACGCCCATGATTAACAGGGAGCAGTAAGGCTCACACCTACCAGAGAGGCACCACCTGGGATGTCAAAGCAAGTGGTGTTTGTGGTGAAACCCTCAAGTGCCTCAGAAGAAAAGCAAATAAGAGGCTATCTTCACTGCCGAGATGTCATCTGATGTGAGAGGGTTAGATCTCTTAGAGTCCATTTGAGATGCTCTGGAGTATCTGCCGTGCTGGAAGAGCATGGGTTTTCTACAGGTCTCTTGTCACATCATCCAGCCATGTCTGGTGTCTTGGATACTTTAGGACGTCTCAAGTAGTGCGATACATTTGGGTACCTGAGCAGAGTCTTTTATCATGACAATTTTTCACAAGACTGCTGCTTAGATTTATTCTCCAGGCTCATCTTTTCACCTGACAGGTCCTTCCTTGTATCTCCTATATATTAGACCAATACCTTGCACGCGTTCAATTTTGCACCTCCTGCCTTCAGAATGGAACAAAATCCTCAGACCGGCACTGTTTTCTCAGACTAATGAATTCTTTGAGAGGGGTAAAAACGACTTCAGTAATAAATCCAAACTGTGAAGGCTTGATGTATCTGTTTTTCTGTTCGCCTCCACTGCTGCTAGACAGAATTAGCCCTCACCTAATACAGAGCGCAGACTTGATACAACCTTGTTTAGCACAATTGGTTTGAATCCATTATATTGACAATATCAATTTGTGTAATTCCTGCATTAGGATTTTGTACTAAACTGTATTTGAAAGGAGCTGTTGACCTTGATTAGCTCTTTAATTGTGGTTAAAATCCAAAGTAATTCAGATACCAGCCTTGAGTCTGGAAGGAAAGGGCCATGCCATGTGACAGCGCAGTCAATAACTGCCACGTTCCCCACGGACACAGCTCCCGTGTTTTATAGGATCTGGGTCTCACCACTACCTTAGCGCATCCATTTGCCTTCACTTTGACCGGACCCCCGGGGCTTCACCTCGCGGGGTGTCTTGTAAGAGCAGGCACTCGAGGTACGGTCTCCTGGACACCTTCCAGCTGAGCCACCTTCCTTCTGGCTCCCACCACCTCTGCTTTGGCATGCAGGTGGCATTTTCCTTCGCTCTCCATCCTAAGCAGAGCTGTAACGGTGCCGGGTCCGACCCAAGGGCTGCTCAGAAAGGGATGGGAAGGGACCGCTAAATCTCAGTTGCAAACATTGCTGTGCTCACCGTGTGGTCTCTCAGCAGGAGAAAGAAGAGAAGAGTGTTACTGGAGCACGTTAAGAAGCCCACATCTGCCTGTCGGGGCCCAGATGTCTGCAGGGGGATGCTTAATAGCGTTACGGGCAGCCCGAGAAGGGCCGGACAGGCTCGCCGGCGTTTCTGCAGGCGCTAAGCTCTCACCGAAACTCAGCAGGAGTTGGGTGCCGAATTCTCCCAGGTCTGCGGGAAACGATCGGCCGCGCGCCCTGGGGTCTGCGCCGGTGCCAGTGTTCCGGGTGAAAACTGCCGGGCAGCAGGAAAGGCCATTTCCAGGAATCCCATGTGCTGAAGGGGAAAATGGACGGGATGAAGCCTGGAGGAGGAGGGGAGGGGGGAGAACCCTTTTAAGTCAATGAGGAATTCTGCCAGAAAACAGCAGAAGGAGCAGTTCAGCAGGAATTAGAGGGAAGAAAAAAAAAATCTGGCAAGAGACACAGCCTGAAAGATGGAGCACTTCATTTTGGGCAAACTGAACGTTTCAATTAAAAATGACAGAGCTGCGATCCTTTAAGAGCAGTCAGGTTTTAATAAATTTTTCATGAATGGAAGCGGCCCGTATCCTGAAGACCTGACAAACTCTCTGCTCTTCGGAGATCACGTGTTCTCCTGGATCTGTGTCTTCCCGGCATCGGATGGGATCGCCAGCCACGGATCAAAGAGAGGAAGCACAAAAAAGGGCCGCTGGGCATCTTGTGCTACATGTGTGTGCGGAATATAACGTGCAGAGAGGAGAGGGATGACAAGCGCTACGGTTCATGGGAAGGAAGGGTAAACCAACAGTGGAGAAGAGGACACGGAGACGGAAGAAGAGGCTGTGATGAAAACTAACATCAAGGAGAGGGAGTTTGTGAAAGGCAAGAGTAGAGCAGAGAATGCGGAGACAGGGAGGGAGGGAGAGGGGGAGGGAGGAACGTACCCTCTGCGCCCGGGAAAAAGACAATAAAAGCGGCGGACTCCTGTCACGCAGGACAAGCCCAGCACTATTTACTGTTTGCTCATTTAACCTGGTTAATTTTTAATAATGTTGAAATTTTCATTTTAATAATTTAGGTAAATTATTTATTAAACCACAGGATAAAGGGATCACAGCAATTATGAATTGACAGTGTTACCTGAGGCTCATGAAAAGGTAAGGGGTTTTGCAAAGTCCTTGTTATTGGATAAACATTAAATTAGTAACAACTTCACATCCAATTCAAATTACCTTCTTCCAAGTCTAAGATTGCTCTCTCTCGGTCTCTCTTGGGAAAGAGCACTGCGGGCAAAGAGGGTCGCAGGGAGCCCCGGCTGTCCTGCGCGGGGCTGGGGACGTTTCTCCTAGATGTCCCCGAGGCAGGGACGAGGCAGTCTTTCCATCAGAGGGTGGTGACAAGGCGACATTCACTGCTCTGATAATGTAGAAAATATAATGATTTTAAAAAAAACCCAATATGTTAAAAGGAAAAGATGGCTGGATGGGTCTTGTCTGGCTATGACCATCAGAGTGGAGATGGCTTTCCTGCTACAAAAAATGTCAACAGAAGGGTGCCGGTACTTCATACCTATTGGAGGGCTCCTTATTGGGTTTCGGCGATGCAGCCTCCCAAACCAACCCACTGACCACAGGAACCGACTGCCTGATGCCAACTGCCTGATGAAGGGTTCCTGAGGAAACACAGACCTGGCCCTGGAGGATCCAAAGGATGTTCTGGAGATGTTTGTGTAGAAATCTACAGGCTGCCACTTGAGGAAAGCAACCTTTGCTGAGGAGAAATCGGTGCTCCATAGAGAGACACAGCTCTTCACTTCAAGTGATTGTATCGGGGTTGCAAAATAAAGCCTTAAATAGTTGAAAGGGTGGAACTGATGAGCTTTAGAAACACCAAGGGAATGTAGCATCCAGCTGCTCTCTGAGAGAGCAAGAAGTTGTACTTTAGAGTAGAAATCTCAATGGAGGATGGTGAGAAATGGGGAAGGGGAGGGCAAGGACGGGATCTGAAACTTGGTGGTCCTGGTTGGCCAAGTGCTGCAGCGTTTGCCCAACTTTCAGCATCAACATAGACCCGCAGAATTCAAACTAACCATCTACAATTTCATAGCAATCCCAGGTTTTAAGTGTTGTAATGAATCAGAGCCAAGTTTGCATTTTCATATTTTGTGATGTTTAATTTTCAAGCATTTTGTTTTAATTACCAGTTTCCAATCATTTTTATGTTAGCTCTGAGTGCCTTTCCTACATTTTCTTCTCAATAATTAAAACTTTTTAATAACATTACTTTCAATCAAAGGATTTCAATTTATCTTCTAACGTAGTTCTATCCTAATAAGTTGGGGGTTTTTTTTCCCTGGGAATTTCCTAACTTTCAGAAAAGGAAATAAGCATTTCTAAAGAGTTATTTTTTTCCTTCTAACATATTGAGAGCTCATTTGTCTTGCAAAAATTCTTTGGAAAAGCATCAAGATACATTCAGAGTCACAAATATTTGTATATAAGGTGGCTCAGATACAAATCTGTCTTTCCTTCTTTCTCGTTTAAGCAGCAATAGCCAATGTCCAGCGTGTGAAACACGTTGATAAACAAACATGTCCTGTAGATTTGAGAAAACACCCTCTTAGTTTGGAAATCTGCTCAATCACATTTCTGTATCATGCCTAACAGGTGGGGAAAAACGAACCTATTAAATGAGAAAATAGCGTTGAACAAAGTATACAACACTGAACAAACACTTAATCCAAGGGGAAGGCGTGGCTGGTTTATAATAAAATAAAACAGCCTTATTACAACAAACCAAAAACAAGTGAAAAGACAATTCTTCAGAGTCTCCGAGCCCCACAGGAATCTAAACTTGCCCATCTCCAGGGTTTATAAATTGCCGGAGTTTCTCAA
Organism: Anarhynchus alexandrinus; assembly: GCA_008711295.1. Classification (NCBI taxonomy): domain Eukaryota; kingdom Metazoa; phylum Chordata; class Aves; order Charadriiformes; family Charadriidae; genus Anarhynchus; species Anarhynchus alexandrinus. The sequence goes on along the minus strand of VUYV01000163.1, from coordinate 1,994,028 downwards.
CTCTGGAGAGCTTAGCCAAGCCTCTCCGAGGGATGCGCGTACTTTACAAATGAAGTCACAGAGAAACCTTAGAAACTCATAGGTAGAGAAGACCTAGGAAATAAATATGAATCACTGAGCTCTCACTAACATGCTAAAGCATTGTGGACAGTCCGTTACACCTGGATCAGCGTATTCCTGAGGATATCATATTAACTGAAAACAAACAAAATCACCAAAGCACCTCCTGTGGGTATCTCAGCTCTCCTTCCTTTGCCCTCGATCTCCATTCAGACTCTTCCACCAGCAGATCAGATGATAAATTTTCAGTGTAAAAGCATTTTGTTACTGTGAGCCAATGGCAATGAAAACACACCAGTGCCGAACAGCTTTTCGCCAAAAAATGCAAACTCCACAAAGACAGAGTTTGCTACAAATCCACCAGTGGGCTGAATTTTCAAATGAAAACTGATCAGAATCCTTCATTCTGCTAAGGTCTAAATGTGTGTTTCAAATTTAGCAATAGTTTTTAATTTTTTTTAGCACACAAGAACACTAACGCACAGGCTATTTTAAACCTCTTCTGAGGTCATGACATTACAGGATATGGTAAATCTGTTCCTTTCACAGTCCATTTTTAAATTTTGGCCTTTTGTTCCAATATCAAAACTTCCTACAGAAAGTCTGAGCTTCTCCTACTTCAAAACCCAAGTTCACAACGGGAACGGCATTACAAGCTGCCGTGGAGCTCCAGCCTCTGGAAGCAACTCATGACCCAAGGAGAACCTGACAACCGACCCTCTGAAACCACAACTGATTCAGCATGGGTTATTTACAGCCTCTTTAACTTCCTTTCTACAAAACTTCTCTTCAATCTAAATTAAGACAATTTGGAACCCTCAGATGTTCCTCAGCATCTGGGCAGCTAACGAGCCGGGGTGGAACAAGGTGCTCTTTGGGTGGAGGTGCCCATCAGCTCCCAGTGGGCCCCAGAGGCTGGAGGGGCCCCAGAGGCTGGAGGAGCCCCTCGACCCCCACAGCACTGCTGTCTCACCTCCTTTTTTTTCCACAGGGAATGTTTTCCTTGCGAGGTGGCTGCAGGCAGAAGAAGATTTCGCAGGCTGGCAGCTCTGACCGAGTACATTATATTATCTGACGTCTTTTCCGCTGCTGTTCGGTGGAGCCCACACTAGGATGAACACGCCAGGGCAGGAAGCAATTAATAATAACGTCTGATTACTTAGAGCAGCTCTTCCCAAACTCCTCCTTGGCCGGCAATAACAAAGGTCTCTGCCTGTGCTCGTCCATCGCCCCTCATAGCCCTCGGACACCCAAGTTAACAGTTATTATTTTTCGGGGATGGGGCCTGATCCAAAGCCTAATGAAAGATGACGGGAAGCCTTCGATGGACAGGACTTAGCTTTGGATCAGCCCCCGTGGGCAGGAGCAAAGACACACAGAGAAATTCTGATCTCACGTTCAGGAGCAGAGCTCCTGGGGGCTGCGACGAGCCCGTGCCTTCGCTGCAAGAGCAGCCGAAAAACCCACCGTGGCCAATGCCGCTGTCCCCCAGTGCGAGGGGCACCGTTGCCTCCCACCCCACACGCTCTGTACTGCAGCCCCGTCCTTCACCGTCGCTCCCATCTCTCGCTCGGACAGGCCAGCAGAGCCAGGCAGCAACACTGCGCACGTTTGNTTCAAAAAGGAAAAAAAAAATTCCCTCCCCCTTCCCTGTCCCTCCCTGCCATGTTCCCAAGGTGCCAACTAATCTCGGATGCCCAGCTTGTACACAGCCACCTCTAATTGCTCCTGCATTTTCATCTGGTGTAAGTTCAGCCATCGCTACAGCTGCCCCTCCTCCCCCCGGGAATTCACACCTTCATTATCACTCTTTACTGCAGAGCCGTCCGCAGGCTCCCGGCTCCGAACAGCAGCTCCGATAAAAAATAGAGCAGCTTTTCAGTGGTTTCAATTTTAATTACCAGCATCAAGGCAGCTCGCATTCTCACCAGGCTGTTTCGCACTAATTAAAGTGAGGAGGAGTTTATGGAAGGGACACCAACTCCACTTCACTCCCTCATCTATTATTTACAGACAGTAATACAAATAATTTCCAATTTAAACAGTCTGAGCTGGCCAGCAAAGAGGAGGGAGAGGTGGGGAGAACGCTAAGCAAGGAGAAACTCAAATAAAGAGCAGAAACTAAGAGGAGGGGATGGAAAATCGACTCCCAGTGCCCTCTAGTGGGATGATTTCCTGAGGGGTCCCAAGGTCGGAGGTGTGAACATGCCCAGGAGGCCCAGCGAGGTGGCAGACACTGGTTTCTCCTTGCCTGGCCTCACCGGTGACCTTCAAGATGTGACCAAGCACCGGTGAAAGTCTATTTTGGACAAGGGTCCGGTTTGCTCCAGCTCTGCAGCGGTGCACCAGGTTTGGTCCCACGCTGTTCATCACTGGCGGTGCTTCGTCTTTCCCATGGGCACGGCAAGGTGCTGGTGGAAACGGGCTCTGAAAAGCCAGACCAGGTGGGGTGGCGTTGAGTGTCCAGCCCAGGCTGAAGGCACTGGTCCTGGTGGGATGTGAGCCTGAGGTAATGTTGAGCTGCAGTTCAAGAAAAGGGTTTTCTGGGTATTGTGGGAAAATCCCCCCATCTAGAAGATGGGCTGTCCACATGGATGACCAACTCCATCCATGCGCAGATACGGTTTCCCAAGGCCAGGATTGTTTTCCTGCCCGGTCCCCCTCTCCCTGGATGGGAACTGTTCTCCATCCCTCAGACTGGCTCCAATCAATCTCTCCCAGCGCACCACGTGCCAAGCCTTGGAAGTTTTACGGATTTGGAGGAGAAACCCTGAGGATGGGCCAGCACGGAGGTAGGTGGTTCCCACCCCCATGGAAGGAATGGCTGCCAACAGAGGACCTGCTGCACAATAGATTTTACCATGTCAAGGAATTAAAAGGCAATAGTGTCTCAGCCACGTTGCTTTGTTTGTTCTCGTCGGCATAGATGAGGCGATCAATACCAGTGAACTCGTGTTATAGCTCTGATCTTTACGGGGCCCTGAAATGATGTCATCTGTGGGTCACATTCGGATTTCATTTAAACCAGTGCTGATCAGGAATAACTCCAATAAGAACAGGGTTACCCTGGATTTACACCAGGCTAAGGCAGATAAGCCTGAAGATCAGTGACTGAAGGAGAAGAAGTTTCAGCATAAATGATATTACTACAGAAAAGTAGCTTGATTGAAGCACAGGTGTTGAATGTTAATCGCCGTAGGCTTGATCCAGCATCTGTGTAAGTCAAAAGCAATATCCCATTTACTGCAGCATCTCAGGATTAGATCAACGGCAGGTAAATACTCAGCGACTAATTCATCTTTCTCTTGTACCACCTCCAGAGTGGGCGAAGCGCCTCGGACTTCAGTGAAGGCATTCCTGATTTGTGCCAGGGTGCAAAAGAGAATCAGGCCCTACCTTCTGCTTTTTGGCTGCTTCCAGGGGATAATGACGGCATTTGGAGCAATTTTACCTTGAGGTCATCGATTCGGACCTGGGCCAGGTTGGCTGCCAGCAAGAGTCGTTACCGAAGGACAGCCTCTGAAATGAGTGCCCGTCTTGGGTACGATAACAGTTCCACTGGTACAAGAACAGCAGACATTTCACAGATCTTCCTAACAAAAACAAATTGTGGGTTCCAGCTCAGGGTACTCTGCTGTCTCCCCTTTGGTAAAGACGGGACTTGGGGCTGATGCTTGACTTCTGTTGGAAATGTGTGAGCTCAGCCCTGGCGAAGTCTCCCTCTCCTTCTAGGGTTGGCACTGAGGAGACCGTAGCTGCAGTTACAGACAGAGTCTTTGCCCAGGATAAGCACGGAATCAATTTCTTCCGAACTTTGCAATTTCTTGGTGGCGTTGACTTACAGTGTCTTTGCTGTTGGCCTCGACTGGCGGTCTCACTTGATCCACGAGGGAGAAGCCGAGGTGTGAACCAACACAGAGGCAAAACCTCTTCCACCCTGAGGGCTGGTTTCCAGGGGCTGGGCTGCACCGATGGAGAGGAGCCAGAGCCTGCGCTGAACCCAAGAGGACTTCACCTTCCAGACCTGTCACCCTCTTCGGGACTAGTATCCATTAAAGGTTTTGGATAACCTACATGACTTTTCACCGTGAGCGTAGTGCAAGCACACCGATAGCTTGGTGTTGGACGCTGACCCCAGCCATCATCACGTCTTTGCTGTTACTGCCCCATCCACACTCCTGCACAGGCACAAAAGCCCCCAGTGTGGACCAGACCTGGACGTCACCACCCACCCCCCCGATATGCAGATGTGCTGGGTCCCAGTCCCTTGAGCACCTCAGAGCACCTTAACCCAAGTAACGTGTATGGCAAAAAGAAGCATGTGAGAAGCTCAGTCCTTGTTTGTGTGGGTGGGTCATGAATGGGAACGGCCGCAGGACTGAGACCCCATCGAGGCGGAGCGGCTTTTGTCCCAGCAGAAGCTCTTGCGATCGGGTCGGTGGGTGTCCCTGGGGCCTCAGGATCAGTCTCCATCTATCTTTCGCTCCACATCTGACGGTGCCTGTCTAAAGAGAGGGGAACGAGCTTGCTCACGTGCCATAAATGGGTCAGACCCTACGCGATGCTCACTCCCCGCGTGCTGGCAGAGCCCAGCTCGGCTCCGGCATCTGCCCAGCGCAACTGGGAGCACACAGCGTTCCGTAACTGCTGGTGTTTGTATGGCTGCACCGGGGTACGTCTTTGTTATGGGTAACTATTTACACTTAAAAAAAAAAATAAAAATACAACGTCATATTTGCTCTCATCTGGATTCATGAGATGGATTTTGTTACGTTCCCTGTGGTGAAAAGCGGTCATTCGTGTCTGCAAATAAACACTGCCATTTTGGCCTCAACCAGCTCATCTCCAACAGCATTAGTTAATTGTACGTTAAAATCCCTTTTTCTGTCCTAAAACGCGCTTTCTGATCATCCTCCCAGTGCAAATATGGTGAATAACTACCCGATACGAACAGCCACAAAGCCGTAAACGTTTTACAGCTGTTAAGCCGACGTCCGTGAATGCAGACTAAATTTCCTCCTCCGTTCCCAAAATTCCAGCCCCGTGCAACGAGCCCGGCCCGGCTCGGAGGGGAGCGCGCCGCCGAGTAGGTGGGTGCACCAGAAATGTGCCTGGTTAGTAAGAAAGAGCTTTTCAGCGCGCATCACAGGGAGCCCCTCCGCGGAGCTGAAACGCCTTTGCACCGGGTCTCTCGCTCCCAGCCAGAAAGTATCTCTCTCCCTCTCTCTCTCTCTGATGAGAAAAGGGGTTTTTCTAATTTATTGCTTTTATGGGATTGTTCCTCCACAGAGGCACAAATAGCAGCATATCAATAAAGCCAGTCGTTTGAAGTTGGATATTTCCACCTCTGTCACAGCAAAATAATTAAAAAAGGATTCACAAGATCATAAATTGCATGTCACCAAGGACACAGCCTCCTTAACCCTTTAAAAGCCGGGCTGGTGCCCACCCGTGGCCCGCGTTACTGAAGGCACGAAGACACACTTGTTATTTTTAGCATCTCGACCACAAGGGCTTTCTTGTCTGGGGAGAGCCCCACTAAGGACCCGTCGGCACTGGGAACGAGCTGGCTGGCTGGCCGGACCGTAGCCCAGCTCGGGTAACGCAGACGCGCATATAGGTTTGGTTTTCAGCCAGGCGAACGAGAAGCTGCGCCCCAGACCTGCAAGAGCCGAGCGCTTAGTCACGTCGCAGTTAAAACGTGTTACAAACACATCAGGCGTCGGGGAAAACGCTTTCAAACACGTCTGAAGAGTGGCAGCGTGGAGAGGACCTCAAAACATTTGCTCTCGGTTAAAAGCTCCTCTGGCTCCAGCGGGATAATAGAAAAGGATGGAGCCCATCTGGGTCAGAAACGCCGGTTATCCCGCTGATCCCTCCCCAGCACAGACACAGCCAGAACGTATCCCGACTCATCGGGAAAAAATACGCCAACGTGAGAGAGGAGAGTGCGTGCTATTTGCCAGGCAGGCTGCGACGTAGCTCCCGATACAACAGCCAGCTTTGTGCTCCAGCCTAATTTGACCACGGTCGGGGTTAACAACCGTTGTTAAACTCTGCAGGTCAAACCCTGCCCTCTTATAAATCCAGGAGAACTCTGTGGAAAGGGCCGGGGGTGTAAATCTCCAGGTCCGTGTCCTGCCGGGAGGTGGTCTCCCCGGTGGGGCAGGGTTGGGTAGAGGCACCAGAGCCAACGGTGTGGGCGCTGGGCTGCGGGCGGAGGGACCAACCGGGGCAGCAAGTGCCTGTTTTTGGGGGGGGTACCCAACCCCTAGACCAGTGGCAGGTCGTTGGTTTGGTTTTGCTTTCAGAAAGACCACTCTCTGAAGCATGGGGGGGTCTGCGGCGTTAGGAGGAGTCCCGCTGGAGGTGGATTAGCGGGAAGAACGGAGCCGAGATAAGCGTGGTTCATCACAGGGCGGTGTATTATATTACACACGTCCCATAGCGACATCCACTATAACCAGCGTGTGAGGGAGGCGTGCGCGTGTGCCTCCTCATACCCTCCTGACCCACGACAAAACCCCTGGAAAACAGTGCTTTTCTCCTGTTCGCTACCCCAGCTGGAGGATGGTGCATAGGGTAAGGGGTGGACGTATTTTGCCCAGCCCAAGGCTCCTTCTGCAGTCTCCTTAGCAAAAGAAGGAAAGAAAACAGCCCTTCTGTAACCCCTTTTGGTTACACAACCTGAGAGTTTACTCGGGAAGGACACTTCTGGAAGAACGAGACCTGGGGCACGTCACTCCGTTAGCGGAAGCTCAGGCAGAAGTGACACCCAGCTCCCGGGGGGCACCAGCAGGAATCCTCCTCACAGAGCCCCCGTGAGCTGCGCAGCCTCCAGATCTCCCCGTCCCGCGGCAGTGATAACGGGTGCCAGAAACAGCGGTAAAACCGGAGGGGGAGGCGTGATTCCCCTTTGCCCGTGCTCCGCACCAGCACAAGCGACAGCAAGGCTGGGTGCGGAGGGCAGGAAAGGGAGTAAACACCCCGTTGAAGAGCCAAACACACTCAAATGTTCTCCTTAGAGACAACAAGGGGATAAAAACCACATAGTTTGTAGGATAAGACGTGGCGCAGAGGGTCGAAAGCTAATTTTATCCAAGTATAGGGTTGCTCGCCCTATTACGGACTCGGAAAGTCGGAGGAGCTCAAAGCCTTTGTGCCAAAACAGCATCAGTTTAGTAACGACCAGCAACGAACGCAGTAAAATTAAAACCTTCCGCCTGGATGTCGGGAGGAGGAGAGCAGATGTGGAGTAACGACACGGCTGGTGGGTGCTGGCTTCTCACTGATACCCTTTCCCGGCCTTTTTTCACCTCTGCAGTGAGGACTGGAGGGGAAGGGGCTCACCGAGCTCACCCTTTGCGCGGGTGTAAAATCAGGAGCGGACCCCCACCCTGGGGAGCGCCGCCCTGCCTCCCGCTCCCCTCTCGACATGACACCAAATTAGGACCCTTCAGTGGCAGAGCCGCAAACCGGGCAGACAGGGCTAAACGGTCCCCGGGTGCGGGATTACCGGGGCTTTGCGGGAGGACGGGGGCGGCACGGGGAATTGCAGCTCCCTTCCCATCACGGCCAGGCAGAAAGGACCCGAGGAAGAGGGAGTGCATATGGAGAAGGGCAACAGCTGAGCCCCCGGTTGGAGATCCCCGGGGATGTGCCGGAGGGGGGTGGGAAAAGCAGAGGCTGAACAGCAGCGCCCGGAGCAGGAGGGATCAATGGATGTGCGTCCAGAGCGTGGCCAGAGCATGGCTCTGGTTAAACAGGAGGAATAAAGGAGATAGAAAAGGGGGCTTTTTTTTTTTTAGGACTGACACCAAACTTCTGCAGGAACAGCTATTTTTTGCTGGCCCTGTCTGATGCCACCGTGGGAGAGCGGTCAGTGCAACCCCCCGGGGTTGTCGAGGCAGTAGGAGTCCTACAGAGACGCCAAACCCCTCTCCCTCTCCTGTCCTCGTGGCCTCCAGACTCCCGTGGGTTGGGAACGTGGGGCTGTCGCAGGCCACAAAATAGCGCAAGATCTTTTATGCCCCAGAGCAACACACAGAGAGAGCTGTGCCTCCGCTGGAAAATGTCATTCAGGGGTCCGCCAACCGGAATAAGTTAAAATCACAGTTTTATTCCTAAATGGTAGGAATAAATTGCTGCCCTTCTGGATAATTTTTCTATTATCTATCCAAAATAAAGAATATAGATAAATAATGAGATCTTACAGTACCTATCAGACTAGCTATAATAAGCACTTTGAGCAGGATGAAATACTGTCTTATTAGGAGAGCTGAAGGTGTGAAGTTTGCCACCAGCTCCAAAGTGTAGAGATGCTCATACGACATCTGTCTCTTAATATTCGTTAGCAAACTGACGGCTAATGTAACAGGGACCGTCACATTATCACTAATCCATCAATGGTACTCGTGTGGCTCCCATCACCAGAAGACCCGAGCGCCTCTAGCATCCCTGCAGCACGCCTGTGAGGAGCAGCAAGATGGTTATCCACAGAGAACCCACATAATCCATACCTGAGCCTCTGATCCAGCGGTGAGGTGGTCTGAGGGAGGGGAAAAATCCTTCTTTTCCATGCTGCGGGGAGAGCCTTGATGGGATCAGTTGGTCTGACTGCTTGGTGACCTTCAAGCTGGATCTCAATGCCACCTAAAGTGGTTGTCCCAGGGGAGGGTTATCTGTGCTCGTGCTGCAACACCGACAGCCAAACCGTGCTGGAACGGAGGGGTCCGAGAAAACCTGTGAGGAGATAAATGAAGAGAAAATGGAGGGAATGTGTCTCTCCACCAGCTTTGTCCCAGAGTGATCCCAGTTGGCCTTGGGATGAGCTGGGGGTGAGGGTGTTTTGCTTTGGCCTTCACATCCCCAGCCTTGAGATGGCCACCGCTCACTGCCTTGTGGCACACAGAAACCCCAAAGAGGTCAAAGCAGAAGCGGAGGAGCCACAGCCTCTACCCCGTGCACCAGCGATGGGACCAGAGGGCTGAAACCTCGGCTGCAGTTCTGAGAGCCGTGGACTCCCCAGGTGGGGTGTCTCTGGGCTGGCAGGGACCCTGCTAGCGGGCACGGCGATGTCTGCAGCAAACCAGAAAGGTGAGGAGACGCAAAGTAGGATTCAGACAGGGCGAGGAGCCCCTGCCATCCTCTCCTGGCCACCAGAGGTGACAGCCCCTTCCTTCCCTCCAAGCACAAGTGACGGTCTCCCTTTTAATTTAAGAACGAGCAAATCCTGGTGTACTGCAGCGAATGCCAACCAGCAATCTGCCCCCCGGGAGCAAGGAGGGGGTGATGCTCCACGGCATTTTTGGAAAGGCTCCGAAAACCACCTCCAACGCCCGCCCAGCCCACGGAGCACATCCTTTCCCTAACTTCATCCTCGGCACCTCGGGGCCCCAGGGAGCCCAGGGCAGAGCTCCCCCCGCCTCGCCGAGCCCCAGGAGGAGGCAGTCAAACATCGTTTTCTCTCTCCAACCCTTTGAACTGTGCTCCTGAGTAGAGAGGAGACAAAGGAAAAGAGAAGGAGGGAATTAATTCCAGGCAGTTGAGTGTGTTCCCTGCTCTAGCTCAGTCTGGAGTAGGTACACATAATAATAACTTTTTAATAATAATTTAATTTATAACACGCCCCCCCCGCCAAGGCACTCAAGGCACTACACAAACAATTAAAATATGATTATAATAAATAAACAACAATAATTAAAACATCATAAACCAGACAATATTAGAGCCAAACCAAACGCTAAAAAGCAAAACAAAGCAGCATCTTTGGAGGAAGGAGATCCTTGCACAATTCATCTTCCAAATCTCCTGTTGATGTTAGATTGAAATTCTCCTGTGAAGCTGTTTCTGCATCTGCAAAGATTTTGGCAGTGTCACAGTCATTAAAAAAAATGGATTTTATACCACCATAAATTAACTGGAGTTTTGCAAGGCTGTAATAGCGCAACGTTCACTTTCATTTGAATAAATTCAAAACTCGGTTTACTCAGGAAACTCAGTTTATGGCGCTGAGTTTGTGTCGACTGCCCCGAGTTTGGGAAAAACACACATCCATTTTGCTCGCAGTTCATAAAACGTGCCTCATTATAGAAACCAGAATGCTTCTATAGACACAAGGATGGCGTTTTAAAGATTTAAAACCAAAGCCCCAAACTGAATAGCAGACCGGCCTTCTCCTGGCCGTCAGCTCCTGGGAGCCACTGGGATCTGCGTGTCCCAGTTTACACAACTGGGACCAAAAGACCTAAACTAACAAAAGAAGCCATCTCCCTCCAAAACAAATGAAATTCCAACTTGTGCCAGGCGAAAGCCGTGCACTGAACTCTAATGATTAAAGGAGACAGGCTCTGTCGAGGCAGAGGTGGACCTGAAACGCAGCCAGTCGGACCCTCTTCTGAAAAAACCTGGCCACCAGCCCTCAGACAATTACATCGAGGATCCGTTCACTTGAGCGCCTCAGCTGATCTCAGTTGTTGTGGCAGCACATGAAGGGAAAATCCTTCTCGCAAACCCAAACCACACAGGGATTTCTACATACCAGGAAAAAAAAAAAAACCCAACCCAAACCAAAACACATTTGGAAGATGAAGCTGGTGGTTTTCTTCCAGCACAGGGGACCAGGAGGACGTTTTCCATCTGATCCCCCCGAGGTTTTGTTCTCATGAGTTTTACTTTGAGCTTCAAATCCCAGCGAGTCTTAAAAATTGAGGGAACAGCAAATGAGACCACGTGGTTCTCACACACAAAGCCATCTTCTGGCCTGGGTTGATTCAAAAAGGGCCTTCAAAAAGGCTCATGAGCCTTAGCGTGCTGTGTCACGGCTTCAAACTTTTCAAAGCAGGTAAGATGTCTGCAGGTGGAGAAACCACTACAGATTTTGGGCACGGAGAGGATGCTTTCATTTGTTTCTATCTTCTCCTATAAGGACTCTCTCACTTAAAAATGAAATGAACCACAGACTCCTGGTTCCCTGCATAGCCACCTCCAGGAACGGCCCCAAACTTTGCTCCAAGCGTGTGGTGGAATAGGACCTCTTCGTGTCTGCAGGGGAAAAGGTGATTTCAAGGAGGGGGCTGCATTACCAACGTTGGGATTTGATTGGTTTTTTACCTCTGTTGAATGCAACTTCCTCCCCCTCCTGATCTCATTCCTGCATTAAGGCTCTACTGCCTGGTTCTCCTCTTGCAAAGGACTTTCCAAGCAGCCTTGTCATGAGCTCACGTTCTGGCAGCGACCTGCAGCTGTGTAGAAAGGACCATTCCTGAATCAGGAGTCCTCTAGTTTACCCAAATCCTCCACCCTGCGTGAAAGTCATAGAGCAAATTTCAAATTTCCACTCCAAGGAGGTAACTGGAAATTTGTGCTTCTGGGGCCGCTCAATGGATGTGGTAGGTCCACCTTCTCCTCCAGGAGATGTACTGGCACACAAAAGTCTTTGGACTCCAACTCCCCATAAATAGTTTCTATTTTCCTTGGAGGTGGAATGCACTGAGACATAGAGTAGCTCACTCAAGTCCTCTGCTCTCCCTCACGCTGGGCCACCTTTCAGCTCAAAAATTCAGGTTCTGGGATGAAACAGATAATTTGCATTCACTTTTCCATATCACCTTTCTACAAGTGTCCTATGGGACCTTGAACAGGTGAATGAGACTCAAACTGTCAAAAACGTCAGACGTCTCCTTCCCAATGGTTTCAAAGAGAGCCAAGCATCTAAACACCTTGGAGGATCTGGATCAGAGCTCCATGCCTCAGTTTCCCCATGTGCTTTCCTACCTTCCAGGACAGACTGGACATCAGTACATCAGCGGTTTTTCTCCTCAGCTTCCTCATTCACTTAATAATCAGCACTTTTAACTCAGGTTTGGGCAATCATGTGGTATTGATTCTGCACACGCCAGCGTTTCAGCAGAGCAAAAAAACCTGGCTGGAGGTTGATCCTGAAGTTGTACTCGGTGTCTTCTTTCCAGATGTCACTTGAGGCGCTGATTCATTTAGAAAAATCCTTCTGAAATTGGGGCCACGTACGATGGCTCCCCAGATCCTCCGAGGCTGGGGTAGCTCCGGCACAGGGGCTTGGAAGGCGTCGGGAACCGCTGCCGGAGAGCGCGCGCTGACACTTGAGAGCAGAAACGAGAAGACAGAGGTGGCAGAATTTATTTTATGACAAATCCTAAAAGGAAATTATGCAAAGTAATAAAATAAAGAAGAATTATAAATGAGGACGAGAAATGGGTGAAATGTAGAATAAATTATGGGAAGACGGGAAGGCACAGGAGGAGAATTGAAGGCAGAAGTGCTGAGTTAAAGGATAATTATTAGAAACTGGCCGGTAGACTGAAGGGAAGAGGGAATTTGGGTAGGGGTGTGGTACCAAAGGGAGCTGCAGCATTTTGTGCACAGTGGCATTAGCAAAGCATCTCCCTGTTAGATGCGCCGTGGGGACGTTGTGGGGCGACAGCCACCGCGTGCTATCCGGGTGCAAGCCCATAAATCTGGGGACAGGGTTGTTCCCGCTTTGACCTACGGTTAAAACAAGCCCAAACTGGGGGGTTTATTGCCCGGGTGGGCACAGCCCAAGGTGGCACCGCATCCCGCAGGAGGTTCTGGCACGGCTTTGGCCATCCTCTTTCTTCGCAGCACTGCCTCCGTGCATCTCATCAGCCTCCCCCCGCCGGGGAGGGACGTGTCCCCCCCGCAAAGCCCCCACCAGAGGTTACCCGCGGAGGGCGGGAGGGGGACAGGGCTGCTGGGGTTTTGTCTGGGGAATCCTTTGGAGAGTTGGGGAGCCTCAGGTGCGGGGAGGGGGGCGAGGGAAGCCCTTGCTCCGGCCAGGGACCCTCTGTGGGTGCAGGCGACGGCAGGAGGAGCTGGTCCCAGGCCCGCGGCCCCAGCTGTCAGTCTGAGCGATGAATTACATGCTATAAGAAGGTGTTGACAGGAGCAGCTGGACATCAGAGAGTGATGAAAAGGGAACAAAATTCATTCCGAGTTCAGACAGACTGGCTCGTTAGGGGCACCGGCGGCGGAGGCCACAGAAACACTGCTCCATCTCCTGGACATCCACTGCACCGGCTCCCGGAGAAGCGGAGAGCCCCCAAAGCCCCTTCCCGGTGCGGGGGGGGTGGGGGTGGGGGGCAGCCGAGGTGGCCCCCAGCCCGGGATTCCATTTGGATATCTTCAAAAGAACCCAAATCAAAGGACTTTTTGTCCCTCTTGTTTAAGGATGTAATGTGTATAAATTGTATGAAGAGGAATGGGGGGGGGATGGGATGGGGGGCGCGGACTGACGGAGGGGAACATTTGGCATCCAAACAGTTCTCTCCATTTTAATGCAAACTAAACGACATGCTAAAGGGGGATTGTTTCGTACATATGTACAGCAAGTGAACATTAAACCATACGGCTAATAATTAACTGCCTCGACATTACCCTCGTTGTGTTAAATACAAGGGTGTCCCCTTACATTTAACGTACGGAGAAATTTGAGGACACGAAGGTCCCGCATGAGATTATTCCTAAAGCTGTGAAAATAACAAATAACAAAGAGTTGGGTTTGTTTTGTTTTTGATANCCAAGCTACTTCTTGGCATTCAGAGAAGTTGGCAGAGAGAAAAAAGTGTCGGTCCTTCTCCCACCCCTTTCCTCCCTCTCTCCCTCCCTTCCTCCGACTCTCCTCCCTTTCCTGACTTCCACTTCTTTCTGCCGCTGGAGAAAAAGAATAGCAAATTCAGAGAAAATTTCATTGAGGTTATTCAAAGAGTTTTTCATGGATTATTTACACAAGTGCTGTTCAAACAGCCTTTGTCTGAACATCCCTTGAAATCTGCACCCAATCCTTTCAGATTCAAAGCAATAGCTCAGGGGAGACAAAGGGGAGCGGCTGACATGGGTTTCCTCTGCAAGTGAATGAGAGGTCTGGCTAAACACAGAAGGGCTTTGGGATCACAAGCTTCCTTTCAGCCTGGAAAATAAACACTAAGCTGAAGCCGGGCAGCTGTACCTCTGACCAGCCTGCCCCGGCCGTCCGCCGCCGTGCGAGGAGCGGGGCACCCTCCCGCCTGCTCACCGCAGGGGTGGCATGGCACCCCCGTCCCGCACCCCGACCCGCCGCGGCGCTGCTGCCCCAACCGCCTGCGCCAGCGCCGGGGACCCTGTCTCTGCCATGGGGACAGGGAGACCCAGAGCCACCGCCTGCCCAGACCTCCAGCCAAGGGGACGCGTCGAAGCCCCCATCAGCCTCAAGGATGTGATGGCGGCAGAGCTAACCCCGCGTAAGAGCAGGGTGAGCTCCCACAAAGGCCATGAGTATAAAGAAGCTGATTCTCTAAGCGGAGGAAATAAAGAGGGGTGGCGGATGGAAAGGGAGAGTGAACCGAGGCAGGGAAAGCAGCTGTAGAGATATTACGAGGTGTACCTACGTTCGACTTTTTCTCCATCCCAACTCTTCTGCACAGACAACACTCCCTTCCCCTCCAGCAGAGGACAGAGGATCAGCGCTCACCTCCCTCCGACCTGGGAAACCCAGGCACCACGGGCGGATGAAGTGGCTGAAATGCGCACAACGGGATCAGTCAAAATCAAGGGAGTAAGTGAAATAGGTAAGAAAGGCCAAATTCTGCCTGAAATTATACCAGCCGGGGGATGGGGAAGGCAGCACGGTGCCTGCTGTTGAGCAGTGGAGTCCCTGCTCCTGTCACACCTGATCATCCTCTCGGCACTCGAAGGAAACGCACCGGTAGGGACGTCCTCTCCAAGTTTTCACAACTTTTGGTTGTCACTTCTTTTCGACTAAAACGTGAAAAACCTCCCACACACATCGTTCGATCAGTCCCTCTAAGTGCTCTCTACACCTCTTCTTTGCTTAAATACAATTTTTCTTCGACTTATTTCCTGCACCCCCACTTCACAGCTCATATTTGCCTCCTTCTGGTTTTCCATCCCAGGATCAAACACTAATTTATTACAACCAAAAGAACCCATTTTTCTGCTTTGTTTGATGTGTTGCAAGAGACTTGCCCCAAGTAACTGCCGCTGGATTTCAGTGAGAGGTTCTCATCTACTGCCATTGGCCTCTGAAAACCTCCCACCACCTGGAGAAATAAATCCTTCTTCCTTCTCCACCCGTTTCTTCTTCCTTTCAGGTCTTCCCCTTCCTCCTCTCTGCCTTTCCCACTGCCATTGTAAGACCGACCTTTTCCTCGCCTGTCTTTTTCTCTTCCTTTCCCACCTCCATCTCCTCTGGCTGTCTCCACAGAAGTACGTGAATGGAAACTCACCGCTCAGGTGCAAACTCCAGACACAACAGCCCCACTTCCAGGTCCCCCAGAGGTCTCAGGCTCCATCTCTGCTCCGCCACTGGAGGCAGCAGAAGCTGGTGTAAGAAACCCTGTTTGGGGAATAACTTACCACTGGAGGAAGCATCTTCCTAGCTTCCATAGTTGAGGGTTAGCAGAGTCCCGGTGCATCCGCCCAGAGATGTTCTCCAGACCCCTTTGCAGGGTGGTGTTATTTTGTTTGATTTTTTTTTTTTTAAAAAGAAATTCCTACAACTCAGAATACAGTTAACCATAAAAATGTTGAACCTCCTTTTGAAGTCTGCTGAGCTTTCGGCCTCTGTGGCATGGTGGGGCAGCGATTTCCAGCCTACCTGGGTGTTCACGAAGACGTGACCACGTTTTATTTTTCAGCAGCGCTGAACTGATCGGGTTTTCCAGTTTCATTCATCACCGAGAGACAGAGGAAGGAGAGCCCCCTGCAAGGCTGCTTTATCCCCCTTTGAGTCCCACACAATCCCTGAGTCTTATCGAATTATCACTTTCAACTTTCCCGGAGTGATGCTGCTTGTGAGTCACCTTTAGTGCTGCAGAAGTAGCCTCTCCTAGCAAGAAGATTAAAATCCCATTACTTGTTATTCATGTGTTATTTAATGATATTTTTTTCCATTATGTATTTATTTATTTTTAAGTTGCTTGCTTTGAATCTCGAGTCGGCGTTTTTAATATTAAGTGTAGTTTCTAGTTTGTTTTTCTAATTGGAATGAAATAAAAATAGAATGGAATTTTTTAGTGGGTATTTTTATATTTATTAAATGAATGACAAAAGCACACCTCGACAACCGATGCCCAAACCCCAATGCCAGTAGTGCAGCAGCGCAGGATAAAGGCAAAAAGGCAGCCCCTCTACTGCCGGGAGCAGAGCAAATGACATTAAAGACAGCCCTGCAGCGCGACAAAACCCCCTCAAACTCCAAAGTGTCCCTCACAGAAGCCCGTTACCTCTCTTGCAACGATCTGGCATCCAAGTGGTGACCATATAAACTCTGTCCTGAGGACAAGCTCTTCTTACACAAGTATCTCTCCATCCAAAGGGAAGGTGGGATGAAAGGAGACTTCCATGTTCCGTAAGTTTTTTGGGGATGGCAATATCTACTTTGGTGGAGGACATATCTTCTCAGACACTGGACAGCTCTGCAGAGGCAATGCCACGACCTCATCCAACAGAGATCTCGCACCAGTTGAGGAGATTCCTCTAAGGCAACCATTCCAGGGCCTGAAAGGAGACCTGAGAAAAATGGCTGTTATTGGTGAGATGAAGAGCCAAACGGAAGAGGGAAGAAAGGGAAAGACAGATGGAAGGGGAAGAGAGAAAAGAAGGAGGAGGCTTCAGAAGGAAAATAAGTAATCGAGATAAAGGTAGATCCAGGCAGAGGAGTGGGAGGGAGTCAAATGGGAGGTCAGAAGGGAAACTGCTGCAGAAAAGAGATGACATGGTCAGGAGGAGAAGGAAAAGCGCGATGAGGAGGCAGCAGCAGGAGGGATGGATAGGGCGGGAAGAGGCTTGGAGAGATGAAGGAAGCAGGGAGGGGAGAGAGGAGGAGAACAAAACTTTGCCCAGACTGCGGTGCAGCACTCCTCCCGCATCTCCTGGCTGCATCTAACAGGGGCCTGGAAGAATCTTCATTTATCAGGAATTCAATTAAGTGGAATAGTCGTTATTAATTTTATAGGAATTATTTGTACAGGAGAGCCTGGAGCGAGGAAAGGGCTCCTGGAGCCATTTCTCCTGTCAACGCCCCGGGTCAGGTAGGCACTGGCAGCGCAGTCTCACCAGTTGAGATATTAATGAGATGCCTCTAGGTGCAAATGATAGTTTAATAGGTGTTACTTAACGGGAGCGCCCCTCGCCTGCGCACGCCAGCACGCACCGCTCCTGACGAGGCTGCCTCCTTGTTAGAATAAGTAATTAGAATGTAGGAACACTCACTTTGACACTTTAATAAAGTGTCAGCCATCATCAATTTAGTATTTAATAAAAATAAAATTAAATATTTACCAGATTTTTATAACATCATATTTAAAATACATATTCCTCAAATTTGGGGGATTTAAAATGAGGTCCCGCTAGGACGCCGCTCCCAAAAAATAAGACCTGCAATTTTTTCTTGGCTTTTTTTTTTCCCCCATGGGGAGGAAGGACTTTGTTACAGACACCAAAACCCAGCGGCACATGGAGGGAAGTGTTCTTGTATGGGGTGGAGAAGAGGTTTCCTCCTCCACGTTCTGAGCCTCCCTGAGCTGTGTGGAGACCAAGGATGAACTGAACAAGTCTACCACCGACTGCGACCACCACTGCCGACAGCAGACAGCCACTGCCCAGCAGTCGGGAAAAGCACAACCGTATTCCTATTTCATTGCTAGAAAAGTCTTCCAAACCAGATGTTGGAAAGAAAAAAACGAAGAAAATGCTGAAAAATGCAGATTCCTGGAGGGAATCTGAAAGTTAAACCAGTTTAAGTGAGTTTATTCCCCTCCTGTCTCACCACCCCAAGTTCTCCCTTCCTTGAGGTGCCCAGAGGGAAGCCCAACACTGATGTGCTGTGCTGGCACCTCAGGATGCAGACGACATCCCAGTGGCAAAGCGGTACAGACTGACCCAGGAGATGCTCGGTGGTCCAGCAAAGCAGCCTCTCCTGCCATCTACATTAAACCAAAGAACGAAGACGAGAGAGCCCAGCCACCGTGGCAGAAGAGAGCCCTTTTGGGGTGCAGACAGCACCCCCCTGCGCACACGCACCCCGTCTGCGCCCGCAGAGCACAGAGGGGCTCTGCCAACCCGGGACAAGTGTTTTGGAAAACAGAAGGGCGAGAGGAACGAGCAGAAGGAGGTGCAGAAAGTCCCTCCGGTGGAGATGCCTTGGCAACACGGGGAGGGGGGGGGTGTTCCCCAGATAGCCCCCTGCTAACAAGGGATCCTGTCTCAGAGACTAACGAGCCACCGCTGAAACCCTGGCAACAATTATTTAAATTAAAGCTGCAACCCTCTTGCTCCGGGAGCGGGGAGGGCGCACTGACGTCTGCCTTTTTGGGGGGGATGCTCTCCCTGCAGGCTGCGCGCACCCCAGGGCATCGCTCCTGAGTGGGGGGGGCTCAGAGCATTGTTGCACCCACCTTAGAGCCCCAGGAGACTTGTGTGACTTCACCAGACACTCTGGGCCAGGGCCAAGCTCAGCTCCTTGGGTTTTTCTAGGCTAAGAATGCTCTTTTCCCTGGGCACAATGCAGGTTTTACCCCAGGCACCACGCAGGGCTTTTATTTTTTGGGAGAGGTGGCCGAGTAGCGCCTACCTCCGGGGTTGCATTCCCACCTCCCGGACCCTCAGCTATCACAGAATCACAGAATCACAGAATTTTCAGAGTTGGAAGGGACCTCTAGAGGTCATCTAGTCCAACTCCCAGATCATCTAGTCCAACTCCCTGGGTCCTCATCCAGATGAGGGCCACAACCACCCAGAAAAACAAGGCGAACCAACAATACCTCCGAGTCACATCCAAACAGTCCTTCTAGGAGTAAAAACGAAGATTTCTCTCCCCTGGAAATTATTTCCCGGCTGTTCTATCCACAAAAACATCCGTGGTGCATAGATGCACGCGTCCTGCGGACACGTCCCCGGGGCTGCTGGGGCGGCTGCGGGTCTCCGAGCCGCGATGCTCAGCAAAGCACTGACTTCGGGTCGGAGGGTCGGCAGCCGGGGTGGCCGCAGCGGGGTGTGCGGGGGGACAAGTGGGGCTGGGAGAGCACTGGGGCGCCTGCGGCTGCCGGCGAGGCCAGGGATGGGGTCGGGGGATGGGGTNGGGATGGGGTCGGGCATGGGGACGGGGACGGGGTTGGGCATGGGGATGGGGTCAGGCGTGGGGACGGGGTTGGGTGTGGGGATGGGGTGCCACGCGGTACTCTGGAAAAGAGTGCCACTCTGCATTTGCACAGGGCCTTACAGCACGCAGCTCCTGGGGGGAAACACAGCCGCCGGCTCCAGCCATCCCCCGTGCCCGTGGCTTCCCTGGCACCCCGTGTGTCCCATGCCATCGGTAACCACGTCAGGAACGGCCGGGAGCGGCGTCCCACTGAGAAAACAGCGCTGTAATCAAAGCAGGAGGAAACCTTCCCGTGCTGCCGGGGGGAGCGTGGCAGCCGGCAGCGATCCCTGCGGCTGTGGCAGGATTCCTGCGCTGCTGCCCGAGGAAAGAGAGCGGGACAGCGGGGAGACCTCCACTTGCATCAAGTGCTCTGCCACAAATTGAGGGTACAGACCAACTGCTCATGGACTTAGTGATGGGGGTGACACACCTGAGCGGTGATCCACTCACTTTCTCCTCCTCCGAAAGCTGAAGACAAGGAGGGCACGAGGTCTAGCAGAAATGATGTTCTCATTAAGGCTTTGGAAAGAAAACTTTAAATCGCTGCTGGGAAAGTTGGGCATGGCACAAAACCAGAATGGGATCTCTTGGCTGCCTGGACTCATCCCAGCAGAAGACACTAATATGGCCAAGGGTAGGTCATGTATGGAGGAAGGGCACAGTGAGCTTCCAAAGCACAGAGGGACGCAGCTGGAAAAGGGACAGCTCTAGAAGGACCAGGAGCTGCTGTGAACGAGCAGCTCAGCACCAGCTCCCAGCGTGCTTCTCTAGCCAAAGAATAAACAGGACCCCTGGATGGATGGACGCAGGAGCCGTGTGTAAAACCAGCATCTTTCTGCTCAAAGATATAAGCAATAAAATGAATAATAACATAGAATAAAGAAGGGTGGCTGTGGATCAACAATAAACTCTCCTGTTGCCCCGTTCTCCCCAATACGGACAGCTTCAAGCTGACATCCACTTTCACGGTGCCTCACTTGAGGGTCCCCAAATCATATCTATTTTCAGCATGCCCAGCCAGTGCCGCCCACGCAGGCACTCACATGAGCGCTTTCCTATCATCCCACCACGCAAGGGCTGCCTGTGGCTTCCGTGGGTCCTAATGACGACAGCCTGCCCCTACCCAAATTATAAAAACTGTCTGTTAGGGACCCAGCGAGCCCCGTTCCACCAGCAGATGTTGTCACCTGGCGGCAGGTGAGGCCACTCTGCTGCCTCAAAGACCTTCGCTGAAGTTCACTGAAAAGTCCATCTGATAGAGGGGAAGAAATTAGGGAACAGCTTGGAGCTGAATCTGATTTCGTACTCCACCAAAGGCTTCCTGTGAAGCCTCAGAGCAGGTCGCAACCCCCAGAGCCTCTAAGGAAACTGGACCTGCAAACAAGCCCTTACTGGAAACCCTCATTCCCAGTAGCAAAGTGAGACCCCGTAGCACTCCCGTTTTGCGGGACACAGCCAAAATACATCTCCCTGCACCATCAACGAGGTGTCGCGGTGATGCAGAAGCGAGGTCTAAAGGAGGCGGGTGCGATGGGAGAGGCGGGCTGTGGATTTCCACCAGCCATGGGCAGATGCCAGTGAGGCGGGCTGTGGATTTCCACCAGCCATGGGCAGATGCCCGTGAGTGCTCAGCTCCTCGCCCCGTGCAGGGGAGAGGTGTTATCTCGGAGAGGAGCTCTGCGCCAAAACGGCGCAGCAGCAGCTGCCCCACGCTTGATTCGCAAACTAACACCAACGGCGGCGTTCGTCACCCAGAAAAGCGCCCGGTTGTCGAAGGGGTAGAGCTGGCAGCCTCGCGTCAATGTTTTCGCAGGCGAATTCGTGCGCTGACCTCGGCGGTGAAGCACACGGCGAATGCCTGGAGTCTGGTTTACATCTGCCACGGGATCCTGTTACGTTCAGAACAACCCCTGTCAACGCTGAATCTGTAACAATCAATAAAGAGAGAGAGTTTGTTTGTTCGTTGCGTTTTGTTTTTGTTTTTGAATGTTTTCTCATTCCTAATTGTGTTGTTTTGCTAGTCCGAGTTTTGCGAGTTTTGCGGTTGCCTTCCCCCCTCCCCTTCTTGTTTTCTTTTAGGACAAGCTGTCATCTTTTCACATCTTTTCACCAGGCCACTGCAAATGTAAAACTGTAAATTGCAGGATTGTGCAAATAGCACTAATAGCATTTGCATAAAAATTGGTTGCAAAGAGCAATTAGCACTTCATTAATAATCAATGAAGGGCCAATTTACACATTGCCCAAAAGCAAATTGTAAATTCAATTTTGTCTATAATTGAGCATTTGGTGCTGGGCAACTATACAATGGTGCCAGAAGAGACCGGCACAGCAGTTTCGGAGTCAAACCTCCGGCGAGTTCAGGTTTCAAGCGATCCCCAACACGGCTCTTTCAGAGACCAAGCCAGCACCTCCTCCACGATGGAAGGAAACTCCAGGAGGCACATCTGTTTCAGAGAAAGCTCAGATACAACCCCTATTGCCCAGGGCACNGCACCTCCTCCACGATGGAAGGAAACTCCAAGAGGCACATCTGTTTCAGAGAAAGCCCACAAATGTCTGCCTGCTACTGGCCTCACTCAGATATAACCCCTATTGCCCGGGGCATGGGCGGTGCTCGTATGGCAGAGGGCTCTGCCCTGTCCAAACATACCTTGCAGCGATGCTGGGGGAAAGGGGAGATGCACTGGTGACATCAGAGAAGAGATGTCACCACCTCCATACTTAGACCTGAACATCCTCCCATTGCAGAGTCTGCTGGTGCTCTACAAGTGACACCAGAGCTCTTTCCTTTAGCTCTAGGTAAAGGTCTAACACAAGCCTTGTGGGTTAAGTATTCCTACAAAGCCAATTCATCCAGTCTCCCTTTGCTCACCTCCGTCCACACACAACCGTTCTGGGACATCCCACATTCGTATGCAGCCACCAGGGTCGGAAAAAACCCAACGCCCCTGCTTTTATCACTTTGATTTCAGTGTCACTGAAGGGTTCCTGGGTCCTGATTTGGACATTAGGCGATGAAACCCCCCAACCTTCCCCTCCAGATGAACGGTGGCGTGCAGTAAACTGGGGCAGCTTACCCACGGCAACAACTTTCCGAGCCCCAAATTCTTCGCTATCTCATCCTCCACTTAAAAGGCACAGCCAGCTCCGTTTCATGAGCGGAGTCTGACTCTAAACCACTTGACATCTGAGGTTTTCTTATCACATTTTGCGTGGATCTCATGAATCTGGTGAAAAGCTAGACGATCATTTAGCAGGGGTTGGTCGCTTTATCTATTTTCCATAATAATTTGAATATTATTACAATGGCACCTTTCATCTGGGGATATACATGCACTTTACATATGTTACATTAATTTCACCGATGAGCTGGGGAAGCACTCTTTATCCCTATTGTGCAGATGAGGAAATGGAAGCACAGAGATGATGTACCGCTTGCCCAGTATCACACAGGAAGTTTCTGACAGAGCCAGGAATAGAAATCACATCTCCCATGTCTTATGCAGAAGAATATCTTTATGTCCCTGCCCAGTAACTGAGCCCTTAATCCAGACTAAGACACCCACACAGGACCCACTTTGCTGCGAGCGGCGCAGACACGCAGCAACGGCAGTGCCTTGCTCCGCGAGGAGACTTGACTGGTCCAGAATTTCCCCCACAGAAGGGTCAGGGTTGGAAGGGACCTCTGGAGATCATCCACTCCAACCCCCGTGAAGGCACTTCCCACCGTGAAGGTTGGAAGTGACCTCTGCACGCAGCGGCTTTGGGGGCTCAGGGGAAGGGAGGGCGGCTCCGTGAGCGGTTTCCATCTGAAGTGGAGATGTTATTAGTTGGTGTAAGCAGATGCTCGACGTGGGACGCTCAGGACTTCTCAGTTTTCACCCAGCACCGTCCCCGCTCCCTTTCTCCTGCCTGTTCAATCCACCTTCACCAAGAGATTGAATTTACAATGGACTCGAACACATTTAAATCCATTTATTGCAAAATTACTTTTCAATAATTACATCACTGTGCTGACTGTGTTGCATAATGAAATTAGCATGAGAGATATTAGAAAGAATATAAAATTATAAGAAATATTGAAATACTTCTTTCACCGTCTGCCTTAGCACAGCCCATAGCTTAACTGGAAAACGAGCACTGCTCCTGGATGGGATTTAAATGCATCAAGTGTAATTTTATAATGTCTTTTATATAAATTAATTATAATGGTTATTGCTGCTTTACGTTATTAGATTGAAATTTGCCTCCACTTCAGTGCATTAAAAGAAAGCTGCACCCATTTTGCTCAGACAATGCCCTGAAAGTTCCCGTGGCGTGGAGCCATTCTGCCCACGTGGACACCACCAACACGCCTGAAGTTGAAAGCTTTGGGCTCGTGTCGCCATCGCAGTGCCCAGAGCGGGTCCCAAACCCACAACCGAGCCCTCAGGGCAGGCTCTGGGACCCCCCTGGAGATCTTTGACTGGGGTGGGACATTGCACCCCTTCCGAAGCCTGCTTTTCTGCTTCACCTCTGCGGCAACAATGGGGGTGGCCGGGCTGGTTTACGCAATCCCACCCAAATTTTGTGTCTGCAGAGAATTAGAGGTGATGAAACGCATTGCAAAATCCATGCGGTGACACAGGTGAAGGGTTTAACTGGGAGCAAGTCCAGCCCATTAGCTAACCACGGGCTGCTGACGGCTGAGGGCAACCGTAGAGGAGCTGGGACCACCCTCACCCAAAGCTCTTCTTTATAAGAGAGTTTGGACACAGTGTAGTGCTAAGAGGGAGATTCATTGCGCGTCCCCCCACTTTTACACGCGCAGTTGTTGTTTTTCTCTTCTAATATCTGGGCTATGACATGAAACACCAGTATGGGAAAGGAGGCGGCGAGCTATCGGGGAGTTAACTAACCCCTCGCTACGCCGGACAAACCACCGTCGTGCAAAGCGAAATGAAGACACAGCGATATGCTTTTACTGCCGCTTAATCCTCAATAGAAGTCTACTAATATTCAATTTGTGACATTATTTGCACATTGAATTAATCTAGAAACTAAAGGGCTAATGAGTTATGGAAAGTAGCACATGGCTTAATTGTGACAACAAGGGCCTGCCGGGCTCCGTTCGGTCAGGAGAGCCGGGTTAAAAATAAAATTTTGCATGCACCGATACACACCAGATGGGCAGGGGAGCGGCAAACTAAGCAACGCAAACTATCTGAAAGACCGTTCTTTTAAATGCCCTAAGTTTTCCTTTTTTTCCCTCCCTGCTCCTCACGAAACACCACGACATTCGTTAAGCAGAGCACGGAAAAGCCAGGATGACCAAAGGGAAAAAAAAAAAAGGTAAGAATTACATCCAGAATTATTGAAAATAATCGTGCAGTTTCCCTACAGAGAGCCAACAGGTCTTCAAGGGGAGCTGGTGGAAACAAGCAAAGACTCTCAGTGTGCTCAACCTTCAGCGCAGCAGGACCCCAGCCTTGGTCCGCCCCCATACGAGTGAGAATTAGGACTTAAAAGTCCAGCTACGAAAAGGAAACAATCATAAAACTTTCCCCCTCCTCACGTTCCCTTCTCAACCAGCTCTGCAGGTAAACACGTCTCCAACATTCCATACCTTTCTGATACCCGGGAAGACCTGTATGTCCCAGAGCTCTCCCAGCTTCCAGCCAGAACCACAGAGCACCGCCACTGAGCACCGTCTATGCACACACCTGGTTTTTGGGCCAAATAATGGGAAGGAAGAGGCTGCTGGTGGAAAACAGAAGGAAAAAGAGAGGACCAGCCTTTCATCCCACCCCACTGGTTCCCAGTGAGGTGACGGCTGGCAGCGCTCCTCCCTGCCCACTCAGTTGCCTCAAAGAAGATGTAAAGCTCTCCCCGAAGCCCGTTCCTGGGAAGAAAAGTCAGGGAGAGCCTCATCTTCTTCACGGTCTCATAGATCCTGCCCCTTCCTCAAATTCCCTGCGTGGCAGAGACTCAGTCGTTTCTGTTACGTTCGCGGTGTCGAAAGCCAGCCTTCCCTAACGTCTCCTCCAAATCTCACCCAGGCGGGAAAAACAGACGCATAAAGCGGCATATCCAGCAAAAACTCAGCCCAAAAGCCTCCTCTGGCCCTGCGCGAGCTCTGCGAATGGGCAATCCAGGCCGGCAGCTCCTGCGCTTCTCTTCTCACCGCTTGCTTTTCCCGGCTCCTGAAGGAAGAGCGAGACGGAGCTGCCAGCAAAGAGGGTTGGAGCCCCTCGTCTCAGACGGAGCCAGGCCAGGGCCAGGAGCTCGGGAGCTTGCGCCATTTGATGGAAAAAGTGAATAAATCTACACAGCACTTAATTTATTGATGAAGTAAGAAAGGCTGTTTAATGTGGAAAACATAAGCAAGATCAATAGCAGAGAGCACAAATAACTAAAGCTATTGACACATAAGTATTTTAAGCCTAATTGCAGGCATATGCACTTTCTAAGGGTATCTCACCTTCTAATAGCACCCTCGAGATTATGGGGTTAATTGATGCAGCTGTTTACTCCTGGCTCACGTGGTCCAGATTGGGATTCCCTGGAGGATGCTATTAAACTAAAGTGTTTAATGAAGTGCTAAAGAGTGGAGTTTCTAATATTCTTCCCTTGAATGGAACTGAATAGAAATTTGAGCAAACTTCTCTTCCCCAGGTGGAAACTGGCCAAGGCCAGGCTGGACGTGGCTTTGGGCAACCTGGTCTAATGGGAGGTGTCCCTGCCTATGGCAGGGGGGTTGGAACTCAATGATCTTCAAGGTCCTTTCCAACCTAAACCATTCTATGATTCTATGATTCTATGAAACTGCAGCTCAGGGGTGGAGTAAGTCACTATTCACAGGGAGAGCCTTGCGGTGCTGGGTGTGGGGGGGAAGATTCGCTTGGCTTTATTTGTTAGACTGAAGATGTGGGGATACTCTTGGGTTTTTTCCATCCCAAATCACAAGTAGGAGAAGAGACCTACAAACCTGCTCCGTTTTGGCGCTGCTGTTGGACAAGGAATCCCAGGAAGCCAATGCGGTTCGCTCCCGGGGCTTTTCAGATTGACTGTGCAGTCAGTATCATACTGTGCTTATCTTTTTTGGGGTGGGCTGAAAGGAGGATTTGGGCTCTGCCAAGGAAGGAGAACAAGTAACAGCACCAGCGGTGCTGCCAGCCCGGCTGGTTCAGCTTGATGGCAGTGGGGCAAACCAAGACTGCCTGAAAAGAAGCTCTTAAAATCGGTCTTCTTTTATAATTAGGCCCTGGTGTGCTTTGGTACCTTTGAAAACCAAGTAGAGGCCTACATATGCCATGTGTTTCCAAGACTGACAACCCTGGCAAAAGTGCACAGCCTCCCCGTGCCCACCCTACGGTGCACAACACAAAGCTCAACTGCCTTTATCTCTGTAATGGGAAGGTCTTGGCTCTCCTTCACCTCCACCCACCATCATGAGCTTCTCCCAAGTGAGGTTTGAGCGAAGCAAAGAAAGTAACGATGGAGATTTCATCTCTGCAACCCCTCACCACCACCTAGACCCTGCCTGGAGGGACCTTGGAGCCTCCTCTCCCAGGGTCCAGCGCTCCTGCCCACGATCTCCCCCAGCCTCGCACTCTCGGCAAGGCTTGTAATTGCTGCGAGGAAGAAATTGCTTTCTCCATTTGGCTTTTCCAGTCTGAGGGGGCACACAGACAATGAACCTGATGAGGACAGGGATGTCCCTGGAGCGAGGGCCATGGGGCTGGCCTGTCTGGATTCAGCGAGCATTCATCTCGGAGCCTTCAAGGTCCACCCATGGAATCAGGCGCAATGCATAGACCCTTTAAAATCACCCTCTCCCTCCACAACAGCCTTCCTACTGCAACTTGAGACTTTCTTCTCTTTTAAAACCAATTAGTTTGAAGCCATTTTACAAAAGCCTTTCTGCGGGATAGCTATTCCCAGTGACAACGCTCCTTCTATTGCCTCCATCCATATTGCATCTCCCTTGGGAGGGGCAGAGGGATGGTGGGAAGAGAACATTACGTTTGTAGCCCAGATAATGTTACTAACTCCACAGAAAAATGCTTCCAGAAACAAGCCGTGCTGGCTGGCGCATCCAGGACGCGGTTGGGAGTGTGCTGAGTTAACTAGATTGGTGGTTTCAATGTGTTGCCTACAGACTCCAGAGGGACCCATCAAAGGTTGAGGAAGGTAACTGAGAAAAGTTGGTTTGCTGTCAGTCAGCACAAATTTTAAGTATATGGAGGGGTCTGCACATGCACTGTGAAAATCTGGGGGTTCTGTGAACCCAAAAAGGCTGAAACCATGGGTGAAGTGGGTTTGGGGGCTGTTTCTCCTGTTTCTGTCCCACTTGTCACAGGGAACGTGGAACAGAAAGAGGTTGTGTCTTCTGCATTTGGATGGGAGTTGTCTAGGGGAGAAAACCATAATCAACCTCAAAACATACCTGTGTGTGCCCCCTCCTCCCCTCGTGTCTGGGTCCTTCGTGGTTTTGGGAAGATGTGTCCGGAGCTGGCGAAGGGGAGAGCTTCGCGCTACAGCAGCATGGCCACCCTCAGGCTCCCAGCGTCCCAGCTCCGCACCGTGCTGACCAGGCACTTCTGGGCAAACCTGGGGGAAAAGGAGAAAAAAATATGAGAACAGGGGAAACCCCAAAGGCTGGAGAGTTGGGCTGTGTGCTGAGGGATGTGCTTGCAGCGCCGTGCAGAGGTGGACATCGGAGGGGCTAAAGAGAAAGGAAAGGGACCACAGTGTTTCCCCATCTGCTCCTCAAGTCCTGCCTTGCTTTTTAGCAAATATTTCTAACACGGGGACTCCCCCAGTTCTCACCTCTCCCACAAGAACTCCCCTGCGCCATTCTGGTTTTATTCTGCCTGTGATATTTCTGCCCTCTGTGCAAACTCTCCACCTCCCACCCCACCTCGTTTGCCCTTAGCCAGCTGTGCTCCCCAACCCCTTCCCTTGCACATCAACCCTCCAAATTTGGGTCCCGGAGCCGGAAAAACAGCTCTTCTGGGTCATTTTACGCACGTGCTTCATCCTTATCAACCTGTGTCCTGGACCAAGGTCGCTGTTGGCTCCTCTTCTCTCTCTTGTAGCCCACCCAACTCCAACCCTTGTCAGGGGACTGTCCCCAAGCCCTGCCACCACTCGGCCTCAGGACACCGCACCGGCTTCACGGCTGCACCCAAAAATGGGCTGTGAGTCCGTGCCCCGCACAAGGGCACCGACCCTTGTCTGGGGGAGGTCTTTACTTGCCCCCGTGCTGCCAGCCTCATTTTGCTGGGTTTGCTCACGTTTGCTCCCCCGCGGATGATTTCCCAGCCTCCGGCAGGCTCTTGCTGTGACTTTCCACCCGGACCAGCGAGACACAACCCAACCGCCCTTCCGAACCCATAACACGTCTCTCTTCTGCCAACTACAACCGCCGTGCAGGCAGGCTTAAGCGAAGCTGTTTTATTTCACAAATGCAGCCGGGCCAGCGTACCGCCAGATATTGAGGCTCCGCCGCTGTGCGCTAACTCATTAGACGATGGTAATTTAATTGCTCGCAATTGTCCGTCCATCCCCTGAACTCCGCACTCGCCGCAGCGCCGGGGCACGGGCGGTCTCCCATCCCCGGGACCCGGAGCATCGCGTGGTCCTCAGCCCGATGGGTCCATCGCAGGCACCGGCGCTACGAAACCATGGGAGGTGCGGGTAAAAAAAAATAAAATGAAAAGAGCCAAAAGGCCGCAACAGATAAACCAGGGAGAGAGGAAAATTAACTAAGGAACACGCAGCCTTGATGTCGACTCGCTAAAGAATATTTATTGTCCTCTCGTGCGTCTTGCTCGCTCTCCTAACAAATATAATATTTTTGAAAGAAGTAGTCTCCCTTTACCACCGCTGCCTCTCTCGTGCCCTTTCTCTGTCTCGCTAGCTCTGTCTCTGCCTCTCTGATACCAACTCTGACAAACCGTGCCATTCTGATGGAAAATTCATTAGTCGTTCCCTTTTTTTTTTTTCCTTCCCCATTTTCCCAGTCAGCTTCGCGCCTGATCTGTCAGCCTCTTCCATCCTGATTATCTGGAGACGCCAATTTCAAAGAGACATCTTAATAGTGATGTCAACGAATTAATTAGATGTGTTAATGAGCTAAAAGCAACCCAAATTAAATTAATGCAGTAATAAGCACAGACAGCAAAATTAGCTCCAATTTCTGTAAATGATTCTGAACTGTACACAACATCTCATCCTGCTAGAACATTACCATCCCCCAAAGCTAATCAAGAACTCCAGTGCAATTAACTGCTTAATTACAAAACACACACACAGCTCATAGATCCAGCAGCAGGAGGGGTGCGCCGGGCTGCGGAGCGAGCGGGGAAATTCTCTGCAACAAACACCGCGCATCGGCCCTGCAGGAGAAGCTGCACCCCAAACCCCACCCCCCCCCAAAAAAAAGCACCCCCCAGGCTCTGAAATGGGGGTGCTCTGGGAGCAGGGGGCAGGAGGAGGGTGGCCGGGTGCGCTCCCCGGGAGCATCCCACACGCCGGGTCCCGCCGTGGGGCAACGGGGGTGGCCAGGGATGCTCGCCGTGCCGTGCCCAGCGCCGTCCCGCCGGCGGCAGAGATGCGCCCATCGCCCCGCGTTGTTTATTGTGTTTATCAGACTGGGGGGGCTGCGGGGAAAAGCCTAATTGTCCAGCTCTGCTCGCCTCCCCCGGGGATGAGCGGGAAGCCACTAATAGCTTTGCAGAGCTGCTCAGGTATCTGATTAGCTCTAATTGCAGCTGGGAAGACAGAGGGAAGGAGCGGGATAGCGCGGCGGACGGAGGGAAGGGGAAGAGGATGGTGGAAATGGGAAGAAAGAAAAGGCTGGGGTGGGGGGACGGGTGGAAATCCCTGGGACGGGGTGGGGGCACGCACGAGGAAGGAAAGGCCAACGGAGGAATGATGGATGCAAACAACAACAACAACAAAAAAAGGAAAAACCAGGCAAACAAAGAAATGGAGGCAGAAACAAAGGGAAGGAAGGCGAGACAAAGAGGGCTGCGTGCTGCCAGCCCTGCGGAGCAGCCGGGGCAGGAGGGCCGATGAGACGGGAGCGGGTCCCAGCCAGGCCCCATCCCGGCCCCGCAGAGCCGGGATGTGCTGGGGATGGTGGGCAATGCAGCTGCCTCATCGTGGGACGGCACTACCCATTTGGAGGTTGTGGAATCATTAGTCCGCCCGGTAAATGAGGAAAATTTGCAATAAAGATAAGGGCAGAGATTCGCTGTGACAAACAGCATCTCTGTGTTTCTCCTTTTTTTTTTCCCCCACCTTTTATTGCAATTAGTTCGGTCTGTTAATAAGCAAAGGATATTTTTAGTTAATTTCAGTTCCAGTTAATTGATTCAAAAGCGAAACCCAGCAACTGAGTTAATTGATCCATGCGTCTTATGTTGTAGCGGTGAGGTGCTCTCCGGGCAGCTGCCGTCGCTGGGGCTCACCACGGCGCGGGAAGGATGGGGAGCGGGGCTGTGACACGGGGGGACGGCAGGGGGATGAAGCCCACCACACCACCACCACCAGCTGTGCCACTTGCCCCTTGATGCGGAATGAGCCGCGGGGCGATCGATGGCCTTTGCCCGCCCGGCATGGGAAGCGTGCCACCCCCCTGTGCAAGCCGGCGGTTGCGCACGGCAGCAGAAATGCTCATGCCAGAAAGCTCGGAGAACGGGATGCCCCAGCTGGCTCCCTCCGGTGGGATGTCCAGCCCGGCATGCTGTCTCCGATGGGCACAGTGGGAGATGGTGTTTAAGGTGACCATGCTCCCTCATCCGCTTTCCATCCCTCTCGCGCTCCCCGGGCTGTCCCGGCAGGGATGCTGGAGGGCGCATCCCCGCCCGGGGATTTTAGCTGCCATTTATAAAGCTATTTCCATGAGTTTGTCTAATCCCCTTTTCCTCCCGTGGCAGCAAGTTCCCAAAGTTCACTACCTGCCGTGTCCAGAAGTGCTTTCTTTTATCTGTCTCAAACTTAATCTCTCACTGTTTTCAATCGAGTGCCCCTCGTTCTTCCATGACAGGATTTGGCGAACAACCGTTCTGCGTCCAGCTTATCCGCTGCCTTCGGGGTTTCCCAACCCTCAGCCAAATCCCCCCTCAGCCTTTTCCACCTCTGCCTGGCAGGCAGCGCCATCCCCTACCCGCGACTGGTCCTCCTTTTTCACTGAAAGACTGCTCTCCTTACCTGTTGATGCATCACAAGGGTCTCCTGCCCCTGGACCGCTGATGGTCCCCAGCGGAGGGTGCTCACAGCCACGAGTAGCCCACAGTTAGCAGCATGACGATCATTACATAGTCGGTCCTGCGCCTGACTGCTGCTTTTGGGGAATTTTGCTTTCGTCCTCCACCTCCGATCCCACCAGCCTGCCCACCCAGGACCTCGCAGCCGAGGTTCGCGCAGACGGAGCAGACCACGGGCTGCCCGGCCACGCGGCTGCCACCGGCGTGTGCACACACGTGGATCGTACGTGACTTTATAAGCCGGGTTCAAGTCCAGCGGCAATCGAGCTGATAGCTTTGCAAGTTCTTTCCTCTAACAAGGGCCGAGAGTAACTCCCCAAACGCCTTTCCGAAATACCTGTTGATATAGGTCTCCTGTGCTTTCCACAGACCGTTAATGTTCCACTTGCCTATTCCTCCTGATAGCTCCTCATGTCAATTCACAACCACCTAATCATTTCCAGGGGAAAAACAAAACTCCTGGGGCAGATAAACCAGAACTGTCAAACACTTGAAGAGCACGAGCCATAAATTGGATCTCACTGTAACAGGCGCTACGCAAACAGCAGAACACCCGGGCTGTGATCTGCGAAACCAGGTCTGAGACGAGATGCAAATTGCGACAGTGACAAATGAAGAGGCTCTTGGCTTTCTCTGCACCGTCTTGGGGACCAAAGAGCAAGTCTTCAGGATCAGACCGTAATCAGCAGGCAGGTCAGCATCTCTCAAAGCTCGCCATGGCCGGCCCACGTGTGTGTGTGCGCGCTCCACAGCAACTCACTTTAAGTAGACGAAATTTTCCTGGCAGCTCCATGGCTTCAGAAAGGGATCAAAACGCAAAGCAACCCACCTCGAAGGGTACGACAGAGGTTTTCTAAACAGGAATTGCTTAAAGCACAGAGAAACGTGGTCAGTGAGGTACAAGCAGACAGCAAGAACGCGGTCTCGAAGCAGCCCTGCTCCTGAGCCGTGCACCAGTCCTGCTCGGTGGCCCAAAGCGGCCGTGGGCTGAGTGACCCCATGCAACAGGGACACCTCCCTGCTCTTCTCACGGCTCTGTCTCCGCGCCCTCTTCCGATTACCCCTCCGAAGCGACGGCGCAACGCGTCGCCTGCGCCAGGCGTTGGCACAACTGCACCTCCAGCTCCCTGAGAAGGAACGCCAAAGTTGTTGTTTTTCCTGTCGGTGAGGAGAGCTAAAGTTGGGATAAAAATGGCACGTAATTGAAGATAGTCTGGTGATTTTGTACCTGGACGCTTCCTTACTGCTCTCACTTTAATTTTAATAATAGGAGTTACATTTTAAGACAAATAATGCACTTTTCATGGGGACGTTAAGGATGTTATTTCAGTCTCTGAAGGCTGCGTACCACGGCAATGAGAAACAGTGACAGACAGACAGACAAACTGCTTGGTCTCTGCAACCGCAGTATAACTAAGGACTTACCTAATAAAAGAGCTTAATAAAAATAACATTTTTCAGAAAGTGCATGCTTAAACGGTCTTCTGGAATAGGGGCTAAGAGTGAGCCCTCTCTGCCGGGAACACGTAGCTCATCAGGATGCAGTTTCCCCTCTTCCCAGGTTTTTAAATGGGATATTACGATGCGCCGTCCGCCAAGAAAAAAAATCAATCGATGCAAAGTTGGGCAGGGAGCTGACCTTCTTCCACGCGGTTGGCTCTGAGAGCCCCCAGCACCCCGCAGGACCGAGGTGCGGGTCCCAGCGGCCCGGCCGGCATTTGGGTGAGGGTGATCCTTCCCTCGTCAGCAGCGACAAGGCACGGTTTGCTTTTAGCGCTTGTCGGGAGAAGTTGAAAGGAGGGGGTACTCTTCAGTAAGGCTGCAAATGACCCCCGCTTTAAAACGCTGCTCCTCGATTCGTCGGCGTGTTTTTGAATAATTTACAGTGGATTTGGCAGGTCGCTGTGACATACAGCGTAATATGCAGGTGGAACGCTTCTGAAACAGAAGTTAATACTTTCCAGGAGAAGAAGGAAATGTGTCAAAACAAGCCTTAACCACTGAGGTTTACCCGTTTCTCAACACACAGGAGTTTGCAAACATGAGTCCCATTAAAGCAGACGAGAAACACACGCACGAGTCTGCGCGCTTTGAGAAGGAAATATTCTTCACGAGTGCCTTTCTTGGTGGTGTATGATCAATCCACCATCTGCTTTTATTTATTCATGGTTTCTCAGAGTACCACAACAATATTGACATTAAATACAGCTTTGGCTTATTATTTTTTTTTTCATTCATATGTGTTTTAAGTCAATTTTATTGACTTCCCTTGGCTTGCTCTTTTAGCAGTTTGCTTCTTTTCCTGGCCTGCTACTTTGTGCCTACCCTTACATCCATTTCCCATGTTTTCTTTCCAGCTCCTTGCTTCGCTTCCAGGTAGCCACCAGCCAGTAACTTTCTGTTCCAGGTGCCGTGGATGAGCTGAATTAAGGTCCCATTGGCCAGACTGGAAATTTCCCCAGCTCAGGCTGCAGGTTTGGGGCAGTCCTGCTTGTCCCAGGATCACCGCGGCGCCACGAAGCTGCTCCCAGACCCTGTAGCTATTCCAAGGTGACGGGGACAGGACATCTGCATCCCAAGGAGAGCGTCGATCTCCCCCTCACCGGGCATACGCAGACACGTCACTTGTTCTCAGCAGCTATTGTGAACCTCGGAACAGACAATTGATGACTATATTTGTCCCCTTTCCTATCTCGTTGCCCCCCAAGATCCCAGGCCTGGCTAGGACTGCACAGCTTCTGACAACCCACCTCTGGCTTAGACCTGTCACTTCACGACTCTTCCAGCTCATCTCCACGTCCCCTTCCTTCACCTCTTCTCTGCCTCATCCCAATTTCAAGCAACGCAGACCACAGCAAGTGGCTGAGCAGCAAAAGGCTCCCAGCTAAGGACCAGGTCTCCATTCAGACCTTAGCCCTTCATTTCAAGAAGGATTTTGCCTACAAACACATTTTTCAAGTTTCGGATCTTGCTCGTAATACGCCGTCCCTATGAAAGAGGACAAAACTCGTCTTACCCCACAGCAGCGATCCACAATCCTCTACCCTCAAAAAGCTCCATGTCCATTTTCGGGGGTATTACCACGGAGCCTGTCACTGTTTTCTGCAAGGTGTTTTCCCTGCCTCTCCGGTAATCTTCCTTTTTCTCTGTTCCTGCAGCTTTATCTTCCCCGTGTCCCTCGCGGGTCCGTACTCGTTCCTCTTTGTGCTCCGCTCTCTGATCACTGCCTCCCTCTCTTGTCATATTCTTCACTTGTGGAGTAACAACCTGTCACATTCATAACCTCTTTGCACCAAAAATGTTCTTTGATCTGTGTAAACTACATTTGATGCTGAAATCCTTGATATTAATATCTTTTGTTTGTGTGTCAATGTTCTCCAGAATCTAATTAAGCAATGTTTTGAGAGCATTATATATGTTTGAACAATTTGGCAGAGCAGACAATATGAGCTATTGACCTGCAAGGATAAATTGTGCTCGCAGATTCTAGGAATTCACACGTGCACGCTTCTTTATGCTATTTCTGCTGAAATATGTGCATTCGGAAAGAGGCCTTGCTTTGTAATAATCTCTGCAAGGCTTAATCAAGTATCTGCTCATACTCTTTTCTGTAATTGCAGTGGCAGTTACAGCGGGGCAAAAGCGAAGCGGGTTTGAGCTAACCAACAAAAACAATAATAAAATAAAACAAAGAGCAAGTCCTACCCAAACGCTAATAACAGAGATTATTCAATCAATAGCCTCTTGTTATGAATGAATAGGCTAAATTGCCTTTGAATGATGTAAAGATTGACAAGGCGTAGGTCAGCCTAATATAACTACTTACCCTAATTTGACTCCGGCAATGCGAAAGGCGGCGTCGGATGGCAGCGGGGTCGAGCCGGCGGCAGCGGCGGCGCCGAGCACGTCCTCGGAGGGTGCGCGGGGGCTCCGCCGGAGACGGGGATGCTCAGGACCTGGCAGCCAACGCTGCATCCCTCCGCTGGATTGGACCTCGAGAGGGTTTTTAGAAGAGGGAGGAAGGGAGGGAAAAGAGCAATGGCAGATTGGAGGAAGGCGAGGCGGAGAGATGGCACCGCAGGGTGCGGAGCTGTGGCGTGCAATCACTGCTGGCCCCGCTCGCTCGGAAAGGTCTTGTGGCTTATGGCCAGAAAATTGGGGCGCATTTCTGAGTTCCCCCCACCTTGACAGCTAAGCCTGTTCAGATGTAGCTACCAGGTAAGAGCAGCTCCCGCCGCTGGGTTTGGAGCCCAGATTTCCCCATCCCCATNGTCCCCGTCCCTGTCCCCATCCCCATCCCCGGTATTTGCTGTTGAATGGAGGATGTGGTACCACTACAGGAGGGAGCAGAGAACTCGGGAGGAGAAGTTTGTTGAGGAGCTGGAAACAAGGGAGCCCAGCACATCGCTGATGAGAGTGATACTCACCAGGTAGGACTGGGAACACTGGGAAATGGCTCCACAGGACTTCGCAGTGCTGGACTGGAAAGGAGTTAGAGATTCAGCTTGGAAAACAGGCTCGTTTTGAACAGTGGGAATAATTCACCCCAAACCACCCGCCCAACCCTGCTACGGGACACAAATCTACGGCTGGAGCCATGAAGGTGTCTCTGCTCCTAGAGCAGCAAGGGCAAACCTGTGGGACGTGTAAAATAAAGGACACTCTTGCGGAGCGGAGGCTTGATGAAAAGAACAGGCAGGATTTCACTGCCAGAAACCACCCCCAGCATCACCCCACCCCCAGCATCACCCCATCCCCAGCATCACCCCATCCCTCACCGGGGCTCTGCCCATCCCGAACAGCAGGGAGCCCCGGGGGCTAAATTCAAACTCCAGATGAGGGCCACCGGCTGATCCAGCTGTGCTCCCAAGGAACCCTGCATCTCCTGCCAAAATAATCAGCTCCCCAGAACCGATTTCCTCAGCCGGGCGCCGGCACAGCGCCGAGGGGTCCGGTCTGCCCGCGCCTGCCACAGAGGATGCAGGGAGAAAAAAGTTCTCGATGGGAATTCGGATTTTTCTAACGCTCGCCTGGTCTGCGGGATGGTTTCGCGTCCCTTTTCCCGTTAACAGAGGCTGTGTATAAACATACCCGTTTCGCATCGTGCAAAGCAGCAGCAGCATCTCAGGGTGGCCGAAGGGCCACGGGGAGACTTTGCCCGTGCCCCCACGCGGGGAGAAACTTCCCCGAAGCGCAACGCTTTTCCAGCACTCGGGCATCCCGCGCCTGGCCTCCAGCAAGGCTGGGCTCCTCCAGAAACCGCACAGTGCCATCTGTTGGCTTCCTCACCCTGCGAGGAAGCAAAAAAAACACCTCGAAAGTCCTGGGAAACGGGAGAAAACAGGGGGGGAAAGAATACATTACGTGCACCGCGGGCTTCCCCAAGCTGCTGCCCGCCCTCCCCTCTAACTTCTGCAGGCGAGATGATGGGTCTGGCGGTGTAAACACTTTGCTTTTCCATCTGATGCCTGGCGTTGCGTGTGAGGGAGGCCGTGGTGCTGCCCTCCTCGTGGCTCCGCTTCTCCAGCGTTAGCGGTGACGGTGACAGCTCGGTCCCACCGGGATGCTGGATAATTAACTACCACCGCCACCGCCGCGCGCTGCGTCTCTTCCAACACACCTTCCTGGAATTTTTTTCCAGGAGGAAAAGGGGATTTTTTTTCAGGGATACACAGATGTTGCATGACCCTGCTGGAACTGCTGATGTCCAGAAACCCTGGATGGACGGACAGCGTGGGGAGAATGTGGCCGGGGCTCACGTACCTGCACGGTAAATCCTACACATCCAGCAAATTGAGGAGAAATGGGTATCTTGTGAAAAACCTTTGGTTTGATGTCCTCCTGGGTAAAGGAACGAGCGCCCTCGCCCTGCCCCACCTGCGCCTGGGCTGCCTCGCCGTGCTTTAACTGGAAGCGCCGACGTCGAGGCGGTGGGTGGATTTACGGCCGCGCGTTGCTTGCGTGTCAGCCTCAGCGCTCAGGGATGATTCAGGTTGAATGGCTCTGAACAAATGCAGATTATATTACCGCTGTACAGGATTAAGGAACACGGCTCTGCTCCGAACGTTTTTCATTGCATTAAAGAAATAAAGAAAAAATGCCCCCCAAAACCACACAAATTCCTAATGGAGGGAAAAAAATGATTTTTTGGGGTTTTGGTTTTTTTTTTTTTAACCCACTTTTCTTACTGGAGGTGAACGTTTTGCAAGCGAACCCAGAGATGGTGGGCCACAGCGAGGCACTGAAGGATGCTGCCTGGGGCTGGGCAGGGAGCCCGTGCTCCAGCCCCGATCCTGCCCTACCTCCTCTCCAGCCTCGAGTTTTCCACCTGGAAATGCAGATAACACTGCTGTGCCCCTCCACCTCGTGGGAGCAGCCCAAGCCTTCATCAGTTAATACCCGCAAATGGACTTTGAAGATGCAAAGCGCTCCATAAATGTTGAGTGTTACTATTCTTGCTGCAAAGCAAGAAGTGAAAAGAGAGAGGGATAAAGTTCAGCCGAAGAGCTCTCCCGTTACAGATAAAACAGTGTCTTGAATAATGTACGGGTAGAAAGTTTACACCGCTTCCACAGAAGAATGCAATTATCACCTGGAGTAGTTTGGCTCCCAAAATTACAGTAAGTTCACACGTGTCCAGAACAACCACGTTTAGTTTGCACGTGGCCTAAGCAGTGGAGAGGATGAGAGAGGGTGACGTTGAGGCGTCCCCACCCACGTCCGTCCGCCCCAGGAGCCGGGCTGGGGGCTCTCCCCCCATCCCCAGGCTGTGTTTTCAGCAGCAGCTCTTTGCTGCTTTCTACCCAAAAATGGCATTTTTCCACTCGGGAAAGTGAGACCGGGGAGATGCCCGGGAAGTGGCACCGCGTTATTTAACAAGCCAAGCCGGTGAGCTTGGCAGCACGGAGCTAAGGACGGGCGTCCCGTGGATCTCAGCACCGCCACCGCTGAGGACCGGTCCTGCTTTTCGCATCCCGGCAGACGTCCCTGCGCTCGAGACGATGGCGTCGAGGCCTCGGTGGCCACAGGCCAGACACTGGGGAGCCAGCCTGGGGGAAATCAAAGGCTTCTACAATTTTCTATTTCTCTTACAGTAAAACTAAGTGGAGGAAATGTTGGAGTCACTATTTCCGAGCTGAGATGTTGTGCGCGTTTCTGTGCTCGTCCCAGGGGATGAGCTGGAGCACGCCGGGGGTGGGGGGGACAACCCGCACGTCGGCTCCAGCCACCACGGCACGGAAAGGGCGATTTCTTTCTGGACTTTTCTTAATAATATTTTGAATGCAACTCGACCCAAATTTTAGAGAAAATAATTTCCCGATCTGCTCTTTCATCCCCACTAAACCCTCAAATACTTTAGAACTACACGAAGGGCAGCAGCATCCGGCGGTCCAAGCCGTGTTTTGGGAGCGATGGTGCTGCACACCAGGGTGAGCCTAAGAAGGCAGCGGCCATATCCGTGCCTCAGTTTCCCTTCCCGTGAGACGCAGCTACCACCGATTGACCCACGCGCAAAACACTTTCCAAACCGTGCATGAAAGGCCTCACACAAGTAGTTATTAATATTAATAATAATAATTGTTGTTGTTACTAAGCCAACTATAAAAATAATTTTTCAGAGAAACAAAGTGCCCTGTCTGCCGGTGATAGATTACAGCGATGCTAGAAATTACTCACAGTGTGAAGCTGGTTTCCAGTCTGGTTCCTTTCAATAAATTATAGACCCGAGTCCCGAGCGCGTACAGTATACCAAAGTAAATTCGAAGTAGGCAGAAAGTATATTCTCCCATCAATTTTGCTCACGATCATTTGGGGTTTTCTCCCGAGACGGAGAAGTTAAATATTCCCCCAGCAGTTTCCCGGCACCTTTCCTGGGGCTGGCGGGGAGGTGGCGGGGCAGCCACCCTGGGCTGTGCACAGGGAAAAGGGGGGACCCCGCTGCAAAGGGGGGGACCCCGTGCCCACACACCGCCACCCCTGGGTGCTGCTCATCCCTCACCCGCTGCGCCCCGCGACCTTACCGGTGTGGCTGCGGCTCCCCTTGCGCCATCTTTTTTATTCTATTTTATTTTTTTAATTTTTTTTTTTTTTCCCTTTTCATTTTCTGGTTTCGCCGCCTTTATTTATCCGCTAAATTCCTTCCAGATGGGGCTGCCGCTTCTCCTCCTTCCTTCACGCCGGTGCCACGCGCGCGGAGGCTGCCCATCGGCAGGTGTAGGGCAGAGCGCAGCATATGCCGCGGGTTTGGCAGCGCCGGCTGCGGCGGCGGCGGCGGCGGCAGCAGCTTCTGCGCGCGTCTCGCCGGGCAGCGCTCAGCTGGGACCTGGCGCCGCTCGCAAACACCATCTGGCCTTGGCAAGCCCACCGCCCGAGGAGCCGTTCCCCGCCTTGGCAGCCCGGACGGACGGACGGACGCAGCCAGCCGCGCTCGGCCGAGGTGCCGCAACGCCGCCGGGGACGGGGCTCGGGGAAGGGATTGAGGGGTTTATGGCCGGGAGGCTGACCCCACGCGAAGGGGAGACTCCGGCAACCCTCGGCTGCATTAAAACAGCCCAGGCATCACCTCCGTGGCCCCCCAGGAGCCCCCCGGCCCCTCCGGCGTGGGGCGCTGGGGAGGGGGCACCGGGAGGCTCCGAGGCACCGCAGGGAGCCCTCCGCGGCACAACGTGCGGTGGTCCAACGCGTCGCGGCGAGACAGCAGCCTCCGCTTCCAGCGCCCGGACCAGCTCCGTGCAGGCAGGAGAAAAGCCACAAATGGGAATTATTTACGGCGGAACGAATCTCTCTGCTCTGGGAGGGGGAAACGGGGGGGGTCTGCCCTGGAAAGGTGCACCTGGGAGAGGGGGGGTCTGTGTGCAGCACCCCCTCTCCTCCTCCCATGGGAAGTACCAGCGCTAAAAGCATTTCTGGATGTCTGGACTAACGTCAAGAAAGAAAAAAAAAAAAAGAAAAAAAAAAAAGAAAAAAAAAAAAGAAAAAAAAAAAAGAAAAAAAGAAGAAAAAAGGGCATGTGAAGCCTGCATGGCAGGCTGACAAACTCCATCGTGCAGAGCCTATGGCTACCACAAACACGTGCGGGAAGCGTTCCACGCTAGGCTTTCAGGATGAACATCCATCCATTTGGTTTGCTCTTCATGACGCTCACACGTTTTGCCTGCGCATTCATCGTGGCACCCCCCGCGGCCCCCCACCCGCCAGGAGAGCGCTGCTCCCGCCATCGCTCGCAAAACCCTTCCCTCGGAAGGAAAAGGTTTGCACGACCCTGCATGTGCAACACCGAACGCCGGGAACAACTCTGCCTTGGAAACACCCGAGCTGTGGCAAGAAGCACTTCTGCACTCGCTGACGTGTCCGGCGGTCCCAACTCCCTGTCCAACTGCAGTCACACCTTACAAAGGGGGGCTGGGGAGGGACTTTTTACAAGGGCATGTAGTGATAGGATGAGGGGGAATGGCTTCAAACTGGAAGAGGGGAGATTGAGATGAGATCTTAGGAAGAAATTCTTCCCTGTGAGGGTGGTGAGCCCCTGGCGCAGGTTGCCCAGAGAAGCTGTGGCTGCCCCATCCCTGGAGGTGTTCAAGGCCAGGTTGGACGGGGCTTGGAGCAACCTGGGCTGGTGGGAGGTGTCCCTGCCCATGGCAGGGGGTGGGACTGGATGATCTTCAAGGTCCCTTCCAACCCAAACCATTCTATGGTTCTATGAAACACAGGTGCAAAGGAAAGGGGCACGGGAAGCCTGTGGGGGAAAAGTGCTGCACTCCCCTCCATGTGCAGCAAAGGACCATTTCCATCTGCTGGGACGGCCTCTGCAAAGCCTGACCATCACAGGAGGGGAGATGCAGGAGGCAGAACTCTAGAACGAGCTGGCCTTGCAAACACCCCGTCTCCCCATGGAAAAAAAGGGGTGTTCCCCCCCTTGCTTCAGCTATAGCATCATCAGGAGCAGCAGCTGTTGTGAGTCAGCAGAGCGATGCATATTTTGGCTCCCCGTGGGACTCTTTCCAACTTGCTTACCCACGTGAAGCCCACGTGAACGGCCTCGCTTCGCCAGGACCTCTCTCGCTCGGCAGTCATTAGCCTCCCCCTTGCCCAGGGTGGGCACCCCGTGCCGCAATATCCCACGTGCCCGGCGTTACGTCTTCTCGGAAGACACAGTCATCACACCCCTTTCCACCATCACTGAGCGGTGAGCGCCGGGAGCTCAGAGAAAGGCTTGGATTGCAAATCTGGATCCGTAACTAATATGAGGAAAGGACCCACGGATGCCGTCGCAGCCTCCCGGTGCTGCCGGTCTGGGTCAGCCAGGCCAGGCGCTGCCTGCTCTGCCAGGAGGGCATCCAAACCCCTCTGCCAGCCCTGCCAGCGCCAAAAGAGCTTCGCCATCTCTCCTAACAGCCCCGACACCTTTCGGAAGATAATGAACATCCCCAGGAGCCGCACGCAGCTGACAGCATGAGCACGGACAGCGTTGGCTGTGAGCTCTCGCATGGGGAACCTCGCAGGGAGCAGCTCCTTACAGCACCCCGTTTTCACACACATCAATGATCTGATGAGCCAGCAGCTGAACACCGACTGCCCCAGATGTGACCCAGTGAGCCCGTACCCTTCTCTGTTTAAGTTTCGTGCCCGGTCACCACGGCAATGAGCTTTCCTGCCCATCTAAGCCCTGTAGGAGCTGTGTTGTTCCTTCCCTGTGAAGCTCTCCATGGCCATAGACCGAATTGCAACTAATATTGCCAGGGCTGTCACTGGTCATCATCTGAGCTCCATGCCTCCAGGCAGCAGCCACCCAGAGATTACCAAAAGATCCGTTTTTACTCCATTTCTGCAGGTGAGGATGTGTTCTGGGTCTAGAGCTGAGCGGATGGGGGAGTGGGGGTCTGGTCCCTTCTGTTAAATCCCCTTCTGTTCTGCTGTTGGCTGCTCCTGGTCCGTGTCCCAACCTTCTTCCTCCCACGGCAGCTCCCCAGCTTACCAACTCAAACCTGGGCTGACCCGGTAAGGGAGAACAGACTCACTTTACAGGAGTGCTGTGATGAAATATGGCTTTGAGACGGCGGAGCAGCTCAAGAGGCGTCAAGGCAAGGTGGGAAGAGGCAGGAGAGATGGAGACTAGATGAGGAGATGAAAAAAAAAACCAGCTACAAATCAATAAAGCCTTGCAAAGCTCTAAGAAAAACGACTGAAGGCAAAGTCACCACAGTGCCCCACTGCAGACACCCCCGGGAGATGAAACCACTCAAGTTGCTCTCCCCTACCATCCTGCCAGGGCCCAGCAGTGGGGCGAAGCTCTGAAACTCAGTCTGTCTGTCTGTCTGGAGGAGATGAGGTGGTTGTAGAACCCACCACAGAGGTCTGAAGCTCAATTCGACCGCAGCAAAGAGGCCACTGAGCTCTGGTGCCCCGGAGAGCCCGCAATGGGTGCTGGCCATGAGGGCAACCATCACCTGCCTCTGCTCCAGCACTTCTTCTGCCATCTCCCAGGAAAACTCCCATTTCTTCCCAGCCAGGTCCACCAGAGATCAGTTGGCCAATAAAAGCAACTTGGACCCGCACGAAGAGACAGTGCGACATCAGCTACGGCAAGTGGCTTTTTTTTGGCGTGTACAAAGCCAAGGAACACAACAAAATGGCTCGGCCCTCGGGACACTGCAGTCCTCGACGAAGCAGTGCATCACCTGCACAACTGCACGAGGAACAAGCAGGGAAAGTCCCGGCTGCAGCGGAGCAGAGCATCTCATGGGGTCCATTTGCTGCTATTTGCCAGCAAATCCTGGTCGCGGCTACGCTGACACAAACCCATCGCGCAAGAAGCATCAGCGACACTACACCCAACCTCCCCGGTGTGTCTGCCGCGGTCCACCACTGTAACATACCCAAAGCTGATATCAACTTCCCTCTCTCGTGAATGGGAAATTGTCTGATTTCTTCTCCGCTCTAAACTCAAGCAAAACAAAACAGGTTTTGGCAGACCCCCATGTGCGAACCCACCAGTGCAAGGCAGTGCCTGCCCTGCGGATTTCTCTGTGCAGCACAGAGATCATAGAATCATAGAATGGTTTAGGTTGG
Organism: Anarhynchus alexandrinus; assembly: GCA_008711295.1. NCBI lineage: Eukaryota > Metazoa > Chordata > Aves > Charadriiformes > Charadriidae > Anarhynchus > Anarhynchus alexandrinus. The sequence goes on along the minus strand of VUYV01000163.1, from coordinate 1,950,444 downwards.
AAAGGACCTTGAAGATCATCGAGTTCCAACCCCCCTGCCATAGGCAGGGACACCTCCCACCAGACCAGGCTGCCCAAGGCCACGTCCAGCCTGGCCTTGAACACCTCCAGGGATGGGGCCTCAACAACCTCTCTGGGCAACCTGTGCCAGTGCCTCACCACCCTCACAGTGAAAAACTTCTTCCTGATGTTCAATCTAAATCTCCCCTCTTCCAGTTTGAAGCCATTCCCCCTCGTCCTATCACTCCATGCCCCAGTAAAAAGTCCTTCCCCAGCTCTCCTGTAGGCCCTTTAGGGACTGGAAGGCCGCAATAAGGTCTCCCCGGAGCCTTCTCTTCTCCAGGCTGAACAGCCCCAACGCTTTCAGCCTCTCCTCATAGGAGAGGTGCTCCAGCCCTCGGATCATCCTCGTGGCTCTCCTCTGCACACGCTCCAGCAGGTCCATGTCCTTCTTATGTTGGGGACTCCAGAGCTGGAGGCAGTACTCCAGGTGGGGTCTCACGAGAGTGGAGTAGAGGGGCAGAATCCCCTCCCTCGCCCTGCTGGCCACAAATATGCACATATATATATACACACACAGATCTGCACTACGTAACTGGTTATTTTGCACGTAGAGCAGCTTAAAGACAGGCCGACCTCAAACTTAACTTGAAGCACTTCAGCTCGCAGGCCTTTCTAACGGCGTGGCGGCCCCTCTGGGGTCCGTCTAGCCCGGGAGGACGCTGACAAAGGAGAAAGAAAGAATGACAGATGCTCCCCGTGCACGGAGGCAAACAGAGACGGGGCGAGGGGAGAGTGGGAGCCTAAAGGGAAAGAAAACGAGCGTGTACGCGCGACACACACACACACACACACGTGCGCACAAAGACAGGCAAGACAAAGGGAAGGGGGACAAGCGAAAGGAGCGGAGCTGGAGAAAAACCACCCGACGTGCCTGGCGAGGGCTCTTTGCAGCAGCAGCATCTCGTGCTGCTTCGTGGGATCCACCCCGGACGTATCCGCGGCGGTGAAGCGGAATCCTGCCACCGGTCCCTTTGATAAATATTTATCACGCCTGGCTCTCTATCACTTCACTTTCCACCAGATTAACCTCGATTCTTCCAACAAAAAAACGCCCTGATGTTCTGCCTGACACACGCGCGCCGCGCTGACCTTCCTTCTCCGCATTCCCCACGGCCCTCGCTCCCGTTCAGCCAAGGGGGGAATTTGCTCTCATCAATCAGGACCGGATTTCTCCCGTGCCATGTAAATAATTTAGAGGCACGAGCATCCGTGGCACTGCTTGTGTGCAGCCCAAACCCAGTGCCAGGAATCTTGGGAAAAGGGCCCAATAATATTGTACCAGTCCAAAGTAATTAAAGTGCATCATTACATATAAATTTGTAATTAAACACTTTAACGTAATCATCCCGCACAGCACGATTCCTGATGAATTAATTAAAAGAACTCCAGAAATTAATGTTTTACTTGTCACCATTGTTGTGCTAGCTGTAGCCATCTCCCCGACTATTCCTGCAGCATGTTGTGAAGTAATTATATAGTTACTGGGGAACGGGAAGGCCCAAAGTCCCAACAGAGGAGAAACAAAGTGGAAACAGCAACCGCAAAAGGCGGCAGCAGAGCCCATCTCCCCACCGTCGGCCCCGGCAGAGGGGAGGTTGCGAGAGGAAGGGGAAGGATGGGGTTTCCACCAGCTCCGCATCATGGGTGTCTTCTCCCCGGTGGGAACGTCTCGCTCTCACCCACGTGTGCGCAGGGTGTAGGGGTGGCTCCTGCGCTCTCCCGCTGCCTCACCTTGGCCACGCGAGTGTCCTTCACCCCCTTGTCCTTGTTCTGCAGAAGTGGGGCGGTCACACCAACAACCGCCCCTCTCCGTATGTGTCCACCTATTTTCGTGCCTCAGTTTCCCCCACCTTCTGCACTCTCCTCCTCCAGCTCGGGGTTTGCTGCCTGAAGCGGGGGGTCCTGCCAGCCCCACTCTCCACCCAACCCTCCTTCCACTCAGACCTCCTAAAAATCCCTCCTTTGTGCCCTACATGACACCGGGCTTCGTTTTCCTTTCTCCACCCTCCACCTCCAGACACAGCTGAACAATATGGTCCCCGCCAGGGCCAACACATCCTTCCCATCTCAACAGCTCCATCCAAGCGCAGCGTGTGCCCCCCACCTCCCAGTGGGACCAAATCCCAGGACATGCCTGCCGCAGCGGTGAAGGGGTTAAGGCTGGACTCAAATTGAATCGTTGAATGCAGCGGGCGCTGGTGCCCGTCCATCCATCCATGCGTGTGTGTATGCATATATCTACACACAGCGTGAGGCTCGCCGGCCAAAAAACGCAGCCGGGACTGTGCGGCGCGATGCACGGGGGCTATTCCTGCCACACCAGAGCCCGGGCTTTAACTTGCTGTTGCAAGGAAAATGTCTAAAAAATGTGTATATACAAGCCCAAAGGTGTGCCCGTCCTGCCGCGGGAGGTGGGCACCCATCAGGACGTGCGCGAGGAAGGGCTGCTGAGCCGGCTGCGGCCGGTGGCCAGTGGCCGGTGAACCTGGACAAGCCCCGGCAGGACCCAGCCGAGGTGGTGAGTGGCACGGGGACACGTTCCGTGCCCCTGAGCGGGGCACCTGTGTTTTAACAGGGTTTCCAGCATCATCCAGACCTGTGGCTGCACACCCCTCTTTGCTGCTGGGCTGCCCACAGCTCCAGCCACAGCGACCGTCGGATGGGGTCCACGCAAGAGGGGACCCCGAGGTAAACCTCCATCTTCTGCCACCCTGCAAGCCGGGTGGGGAGCAGAAGGGGTGTCAGGGTGACCGTGCTCTGTAAAAGCATTAACTGTCCTTAAAAAAACCCTTAACCTACAGCACAGCGCTCTCAGTCTGTATTTAAAAGCTCCCAGTAAAGCAAAGGCTCTCCTGTTGTGTGTTTTCCATTAATGATACTCCCAATACTGCTTCCTACGGCTCCTCGTGCCCCAGAAATATCCCTTATCATCCCGGGCACCGTCTCCATCCCGCCTGGGTGCACCAACGCTGCCACATCACGACACGTCTCTGCTTCCAGCCTGTGCCGTGGTGTCATGGCAGTTGGCGGCTTTGGGTTTTTTTCTTCCCATTATTTTCTGCCTGGCCAAAAACCCCATGAAATACAGCTCGGTTTTACAGCGGCGATGCCGAGGGGTCGGGCAGAGCGGGGAAGGCTCGGAGGAGATGACAGTGCCTTCTGGATGAAGGGACCCATCCAGGGGAAGGGACTCGTGCGGCGTGTGACTCCGTTTCCCCATCTAGAGATTACGCTTAACTGGGTCTGTATTAGTCAACATTTGTACAGCTCTTTGAAAAAGGAAAGCGTTTGAGGCTTTAAATACTGCCGGTGGGAACAGATCAACAAGATTTCTAACCCTTCTGAAAAATTAAAGCTTTTGCCAATTAAGCTGGCAAAGGGGTGGATGTGAATCTAAAAACCTCTCGAGCTCGAGACCGAGACCGAAGCCTCCCGAGAATGAATGCAGCGGGAATGAACCAGCTCCTGACTGCTCCTCGCACTCCTCCCGCTCACCCGTGTCAGAAGTACATCAAGTAACGGAGCTATAAGCCTTTTCGGCAAACACATAGTTGAAACATAACCAGGCTACAGACATGGGTGCAGTGGAGCTGCCGCTCCAGACATTTAAATGGACACCGTTAACGTGCAGGTAACGTCTTCCCTTAGATTGCTTGAACTGGTATGGCAAAAATATCATAATAAAGCATAATTTCCTTTAATTTTGCAATTAACCCTGTAATTTGAGCCGCGGCTTTGATGCCACAAGCTAGCGACCATCTCCATACCAGCACACGCACCGCCTGCGCCTGGGGGATGTCTACTGCTTCAGGGGTTCAATCACTGCTTCGGAGTCTGCTCTGGGCTGCACCTCTGCTGAAGGTGAGGCCACGCTCGCTTGGATGATGCCGGGATTTGAGTGCCAAATTTTACGCAACGTAAAGCATTCTGCACCCCTTCGCCCCTACAGCCTTTTTGGGCAGATTCGCACCTTCTCAGGCTAAGCTGACGATCAGCAACAGCACCGAGAGACAGACCCCGGCTATAACCACGGCTCGGCCAAGGAGAAGGGCACCGTCCGTGTGCGGCATGCACGCTGGGAGAGGGACACGGGCTTCTCCAGAGTCACACGGGCTGAAGGAAAACCATGTGGTGCAGCAGCAAAGCGGCCCAACACCACGATGAGGTGCAGCAAATCACTCGGTACCTGAACGTCCCCTTCCCTTCCAGGCTAACACCCACCCTGGGATGTCCCCGTTGGCTTTGGTTGAGCCACGTACAGCTCTTAGTGGTTCACCTGCAGAAAACAAAGACACCGTACCTGCCTGGTGTGTCTCCATCTGCCGGGGATGCAGCTCTGCCCCGGTCCCTCGGAGTGGTGGTGTTGGAGATGTGGACCTGAGAAGGAGTACGCGCCCACCTCTGCAGCGTGCTCATCTCCAGCGTGTGGATGAAGGCGTCAAGGATGCACTGGGAAAGACAAAAAAACACGTGTGTGCAAGCACAGAAAGCGTAAGAGGTTTTACTCACGTGCGCAGCCCTTGGCTAGACATGGGCAAGGGAGGACGCCCACATTATTGCATGAATTGTGAAAACAAGAAGCCACCTACCACCGCCATGTGCATGCAGCGGCACAGGTGGATGAATACAACAGGCACGCGCGTCACGGCGCACGTGTGCCTGAGCAGAGGTAGCTGAAGCGAAGTCAAGGAGACCTTGGGCAGCAGTTTCTGGTGGAGCCGTTTATCCCGCGGGCTCAGACCTTGGCGCACGCCCGGCACTGCCTCCGCAGAGAGCCACGGCAAAACCCCCGCCGGAGCCCAGCGGAGGGTGGCACTGGGTACACGGCGGGTCGGAGACGCCAGCGCAAACCTCCGCTCTCCCACCGACCTGTGCAACCTGAAATAAGGCACTTGGTGGCCCTGCGGGGACGGGAATAACCCCGACATCACTCCCCCCTCTGCAGCTGAGCCGGGGCTGGGGTGCAGCCTGGGGGGGCTGCCCCGTCGTCCCCCCGCACTGACCCTGGGAAGGGTCCGGCTCGTGGAGCCGGGGGTCCCTTCTTCACCCTTCCCCGGTCCCCAGTGGAACAATTTACCTTTCGGAGCAAGTCCAAGATATTAATTAAGATAAATCTACCTCAATTTTGAGATTCTCTTATCATGTAATTTATCAAAATTATGTTAATTATTTCTGTAGGGCAGCAAAATTATTACCTCTTCCGTGTCTGATTTGTATTAATATTCATAATTTAATAATTCAGCATCCAAGCCATCTGGTTTGGGGAGCCACGCTCCTTCCCCTCCCTCTGCCAGAGCCAAAACTCTCCCTCCTCCCCTCTCCTGCGCCCGTCCGGGCGCTCCCCGACGGCTCCCAACCAAATCCGCGCCACCGCCTCCCGTCAGCATCGGCGTCGGCGTGTGCCCCCCGCTACCGCCGAGGCTGCCGTGTCGGGGTCCCGATCCCCCGGGGAGGGGGAACAGCCCCTTCCCCTGCGCCGAGCTGAGCCTCTGTCACCGGCACTGTCTCAGCCCGGCAGGTGAGCGCAGCTGAATTGACATTTTCCACACTTTGTGATTTTTACACTGTAATTTGACATAATTAATGCCTACATTACTGCTGATAATTTAGCTAGTTAATTAAACTCGGAGGAGATAATTAAGGAGAGGCTACTGCTTGGACTGCTAATTGTTTTTGTCATTATTTTAGGGGCCCGACAGCTGCCGGCTGAGTCATCCTCCCCATCAGCTGATGGCCGCGCGGTGCCGTGGGCGCCGGGCTCGGGGCGGCCGGCGAAGCGGCCGGGGGGCTGCCGCCGGCTCGACCCGCCATGGCCTGGCCGGGAGCCACCGCCCACCGGCGCTGCGCCGCCCAGATGGCTCGGCAAACCCGCGGTCCCCCCCTCCCCGGTGCCGCTCTGGCCGAGGGCGAGTGACCCCCCCCCGGGTTCAGGGCTGGAAGAGAGGTGGAGAGATGGTGAGAGGTGTTTGCCGAGGAAGAACCGAGCGGTGGACAGGAAAGCGGCACCAAACGTGCCGGGGAGGGCTGGTGGTGAGGATGCTCAACTCATCGGGCCATGAAACGCCCCGGGCGCCCTCAGCTCGTGCTGCAAAAGGGACCTCGGGATGCTTTGGGGCTCGCATGGATGCAGGGACACCGGCCACCCGGAGAGCAGGGTCGAGACCTGCAATTCCCTACGCAGCAATGCCCGGTGCTCGCCCTGGTCCTGGGGAGAGCCCGTCTGCCCGCAAGCCCCCAGGCAGGCAGGGGAAGGAGGGCAGCAGGGGCTCCCTCGTCCCCACGTGGGTGATTTCTCTCCTAACCCTGCCGTGCTCGACCCAGCCCCGGCTGTCTCCGCGCCGCGCTGCTGCAGCATGTGCTTTCTCCTCCTTGGGTGCTCTTCACCTGGATAAATCCAAACACTTACTGAACGCAAAAGCAGATGGACGATGGACCCATCTGGTCCCTGAAGAGAAAAGCGCATCATCGGAGCCGGGTCCCTGCTCCCTGCCGCCTTTCTCACCTGGCAGAGCGCTCCGCCAGCCCCGTCCGCGCAGTCCCACACCACCCACCCTAAGCCATCCCCTGCAAGACTTCAACCAAAGCCCCAGCTCCACTAAGAGCCTGACACTGACACCGAGTGCAAAACAACGTTGTGCTTGTGTCTCTTCCACGCCAGGACACTTGTTCCTCCATCCCGTTCGGCAAAGACCCCAAATCTGGTGGGAGCAGAGGACCTCATACCCCACGGCTGGTCAGGAGCTGCAGGAGCACAGCACATCCCGGCCATTCCCCCTCCCTCCCCACAGCCCAGTGGGAGAAAGGCAGCTTGAGGCACAACCACCACCTTATTCCTGCTCTGTAGCAGCTGGAGAAGCTCTGTTTGGCCTTCCTGGTGCGCAAATCCCCCCCAGTTTCCCCCAGCCCACCTAGCAGCACCGTCCCATTGCCCCTGATGGCCAGCATCCCTCCCCACCACGGGCAGCCCCGCCAGGCTGTTCGCTGCCGGAGATTTCTTTCCACCCTCTGCCTCCTGGCGAGCTCAGTGCTCTGGGCTTGACATCTCAATCCGGAGATTAGGACAGAGACTGGTCACTTCCCAGTTCTGGCGAACACCCTTCAAATAATTTGATTAATCATCTTAGCCCCACTCGGCGCAGTTGGCATCCTCCAGAATCAAAGCCTCTCCCGAAACGCTGTGTCGAAAAACCATAAAGCTGCTGTAAAGGTTCAACCAAGCATGGACCAAAGCAGAAGCCGGTACTCCAGAGGCTGTGCACTGGGTTGGCTAAATACTCCCTCTAAATATCTCTACAGCTAGCAGTCAGAGACATATGAGATGTGTAACAAATTGCACAGGGACTGCTTTCCTTCTCTCACTGTTAGGAAGAGATATTTTTTTTTTCTCCCTCCTGCATTTCTATTTATCACAACGCAAAAAAAAAAAGAAGAAACGTGCCAAAACGGTTTTATATTTTCACTTGGAACAACAACATTTGGACAGCCCCAAGGATAGCAATTGCAGTAATCATGAAAAAGTAATACTTTGCGCTTCTGTAGTCCCTTTCATCCGAGCATCTCACAGTACTTTGCAAACGTTGGCCCCGATCCTGCGGGGGCCCCGTGCACATGGATCATCCTATACGGGAATTTATTCCGCTGGGTTCAGCAAATCAGGACGGCGGGGCTCCGCGGGGCTCCGGAGTCGTTCACCTCCGCGCTCGCCGACTCAGCTGCTCCATCAGCACTCACCAGTGCATCCTGAGGTATTTGTTGATATTTAAGTCTGAGCTCCTGGAGTCAGGGGACTGTTTCCATATTTCAAACCTCTCTAGTTTGTCATCTCGATGCCACCCCTACAACAGGAAAGCCCAGAAAGCACAAGAAAAGGAAGACAAGCCAGAAGTGCTTTCTTTCCAGCGTGGTTTTTTTCTCACAGGTTTGTGTCTCTTTGGAGTCATGCTTCAGGATTTCTGTATTTATTTTCACCAGAAGAGAGCAATTCCTGCACTCCAGTACTTATAAAAGAATAAACCCAGCTGATCTCAAACTGCTCAGGGAAAGCTATGGCAGGGAGAGCAATTTGCCAAAATCCGCAGCAGTGAAAAGAGTAAACCTCAAACGTCCTCGTTCCCAGTGCCTCCCCCTGCCAGGAAGTCAACCATGGCCCAAACAGTTGAGGGTTTGGTTGGAGTTTTTGCTGTCATTGTTTTCTTGTTTAAAATCAAAAAAGTCTTCTTTCTTGCTGTACCCAAATGCCCCAAAGCCCCACCAGGGACGTGAGGCCAAGAGCCCCCGCGGGCAGCATCCCTCCTTCACCCACTCACGCCACAGCGCCAAAGAGCACCAACGTTCAAGATGAAGCTCAAGCCACAGCCCTCTTGCAGGGCTCCTGGAGGTCACTCCCCCCCAAACAGAGACCTTGCGTGTCTCCCCTTTGGCCTCGGGCTCAACACCTCCATGGAGAACATGCCACCACTAACAGCGAGGCAACAGAAGACAATCAGCATCCTCTGCTATTGCTATGAGAGCGGTTTTCTTTAAGCACGAAGAGGTTGCCCCTTCCCGCCTGCACCCCAAGCCCGGCCTCGCTGGGTGACCAGGTTCATCACAAGCGTAGGGACAAGGGTGGTTTTGCAAAGAGCTCTGGAGAAGCTGTTGGCAGTGCATCACCAGGACAGCTCGGCTGAGCAGGAGGTGCCCAGACACCATCCAGTGCTTCACTGGGCAACTTGAAGGTGTTTACGGCTACTTTGGGAAGCGTGGCCCGAGGCCACCAGCTACCAACCAGAGCTGATGGCCCTTCAGGGCTGTTTTCTGCTCCTGGGGGGGACTTCCAGCAAACCATATGGCCTCTCTGTGCCCCAATTCCTTCGTCTGTGAGGAAGGACATATTTGATGCACTTGGCGATCTACGGCTGAGCAGCGCTGCCGCCTGCGGTTAAAACCCGGCAGGGTTTCAAACCACCCTTTAACCTCTCTGTGCTATCTTCCAGGGAAATGAATCTCTCATATCTGCCCAGTCCAGCGCCTTCATCCCAGCAGAGGCAGCCTCAGCCTTGCCTCCCCTGACCCCCTTTGCCTCCAACACGCTCGTGCAGGCGCACGCGCGTGCGGGAAGAGCGCCCTTGGCGCTGGAGGGGAGCGAGACGCAAAGGAAGAGCATTAGGTGGAATGAAAGATAGCAAAAGCAGAGGCATATCAGACGTCTCCAGGCAAGATAACACGATAAATAATCAATCAATCCCTACAAAATCCTTAAGTGCTTGATGTATCCTCCCGCAAATTGAATCACTTCTCCTACCAGGAAGTTCTCTCTTGTAAATAAATGAGAGCAGAAATGGCCCATATTGAAAAATAATGTTGTTAAAACCACTGATTAAGTTTTACACAAGCATATGAGAGCAAACTAAAAGGTTTTAGCTTTTTAATTTAAGAAATGAGGAATATGATATAATTTCAATTTGTGATGAGATAAGATGTTCTCGATATTGTGGCTTCAATTGGATTATATCCTAATGTACTTTTATAAAGTGTCAGGCTAGCTGCAGATTAAGGTATGTGTGTAATATTCTTTATTAACAATTTAATGGACTTGCTTTCACTCTATCCATCTTAATCAGTGTTTCCAGTCCACCTGGGAGATCTAGTTAGTGCAGAACCTGAAACTCCAACCTGATGAAAGAGGGAACTCAGTGATCCGTCAGTGTCAAAAACAAGAGAGAAGCACTGATAAAAGACTGTCGAGGATCATCTTTAACCTCCTGTCATCAGCACCACTCCAAAAGCTCTCAACAACCGCTCTTGGAGTCACTCAATGAGACATATGCCCTCCTCAGATCCGCAGCCTTCCCCTGCCAGAATATTAAAGGGGCTTTTGGCAACAGGCAGGACTTCCCGGATCACAAAACGCAGTTGCCTGATCTCGAGGGACCTGCTCCTATAATCCTATTTTACAGTCAAACGCCAGGGCGAGAGCAGCCTGGTTGTGTGGACTCTCCAGCGCTCGTCCATAGTCTCTGCTCTGGCGCTTAGACACTTCCATCTCATTTCCCTCTGAAATTTATTCATGACTAGTTTGTATCTGCATGTTCTGGTATCAACATTGGCCTTTAGCTTAACTAGCTCCTCTCCCTCCCTTGTGTTTATCTGCCTGTGCGATCACATCTCCTCTCAGCCTTCATTTTGTTGGGCTAAACAAGCTCTGCCTGTTCGCTTGCCTCTCGTCAAGGGGCTCTCCGACACCTTCCCCACTCTAATGACCCGTCTCTGCGCCTCTTCCACTTTTCCAGGCTGCGCACAGCGCTCCAAGTCCCACCCTGCCCCTAGTGCAAACCGTTTGCCGTCTCTCCTGGAAACGCCGTCCCTCCTGATAGCTCCAAGCAGCCTTTTAAGCAGCCGCTTCCCCCAACTGCCTCCTGCCCCCCTCAAGCCCTCACCTCTCCCACCCTTAGACCCCGTAGGAGGGGTAAGTCCTTCACCCCAACCGAGGCCTTTCATGCTGCAGGTCTTGGTGAGAAACTGCTGTTTCACACGCACGTCAACCCACCGCGGGGTGACCGGGACGGCTGGTGACACGCTGCACGAGATCCCACCACGAGCCGGTACCCTGCCTCCCCCTTCCCTGCCGCTCCGACCACCGCGTGCGTGCACCAAACAGCGACCTGGTGCACTAAACCAGGAGCAGCAACCTCGTAAATAATGGCCAATCAGGAAAAAAAATTATATATATATATAAAAATGTATGTACATCTCATCTCCTTTAATTCCCTTGCAATGCGATGATTCTGCAAGGGTGGGTCGGTCGTAGCTGCAGGTGCTCCCGGACGGGGGAGGAGCACAAAAATGAAGTTGTTTGCGGCTTTTGATTCCATCCCTGGAATTATTTACAGCTGCAGGCAATATTAAACTATGTAGAGCAAGTGTCCTCATTTACATGCTAATTCATTTATACCCTCTGGATTGATTTCTCCAATTCATTTTCAGCCCACTAACTCTTCTGATATGAATTATATTATCACCTCCAGAACGGCAGCAGGGAAATGTGACGGAGCCACCCCAGCTCTTCTGATCTCTAATTGCCCTCGCTGTTCAGAGCCGGCGCGGCCAGCTGCAGCTTCGCCTCCCGGCTACCAGCACCCACCTTCCTTCCAGCTCCCGGAGAAAAACCAGCGGTGTGGCTGGGAGAGCCGAGCATCCCGCCTCCCTCGCTCGGTCCCGTTCCGGGGAAGACCCAAGCGAGCAGCCCTTAGGCTTGCTGCCTCTGGAAATCATTCCCTCTTTCTGCCCAGGAGGAGGAACCACCTCATTTGAGAGAGCAAAACTAAAGTCCATCTGCGTTCTGCAGTGGGAAGTCCTGGAGCTGTGAGGAAATTGAATTAATCCTCGACTTCCCAAGGGCCTTTCTGAGGCTTCTCAAGCTTTTCGCAGCAGCCTCACACCGTACCTGGCAAGACGCGACACGTCCCCAGTTCTCCCTGCTTGGGGAATGAGGTACTCACCGGTGGAAAGGACACAGTGCCCAGGGAATGGAGAAGAGTAGGGAAGTCTGTCCGAAGGCAGCAGCAGGTGGAGGCGGTAGGACTTTTCTCCCATCACTGTCGCCGATGGATGAAGGAGGTTTGGGTATCCTTTTCCAGGAGGTGTATCCAAACGCATTGGCCCACCTCTCTGGAAGACCTGGTTGAGGTCTACCAAGGTAACAGCGGGGAAAGGAACCGTCTCCTGCGCTGACTCCACCTAAGGAGAAGGGTGAGGGTCCAGGACACCAGCTGGACACGAAGGAGGGGAGAGAAGCCATCAGCAGACGGAGCAGGGCACACGCAATGGTGCAGTGCAGGGCTGCCCACCTCCCACCCCCCTTCAAATAGCTGTGAAGTTGTGCGGAAGGTTGAAGCTCAGCTTCCGTAACGAGGTGGATTTCATCAGCCAAATATCTCATTGACTAACCATGACACCATTTTTAGCCCTGGACCAAATACATGACCAGATTTTACTCAGAAAGCCCGTGAAAACCCTACCCCCCCGCAGAACAGGCCTTTCACTATTATTCCTCATGGTGTTTCAGCATTTGATTTCTCATTTTTTAAAAATATCTTTTTTTTTTTATTATTATTTTTACTATCATCAACAAAACAAGGAAACATCAGACTCAATACAAGCCTGTGTTCCAGGATTGCATTTGATTTCTCATTTTTAAAAAGTATCTTATTTTTTTTAATTATTTTTACTATCATCAACATTATTTTTACTATCATCGACAAAACAAGGAAACATCCGACTCAATAAAACCCTGTGTTCCAGGATTGTTTGTCCCTTGATCTGTGGCATGGGTTGATGCCCCTTTATCAGAGGACATCTTTTTCTCTCTGAGCCAGCGTTTCGGCATTGCCTTTATCAGCGGTTATGAGTGAATTAAAAGGACGGGACTGGGATGTTCTCACTCAGCAGAGCCCTCTCCCGTCCTCCCCTCCCTGCAGCCAGATTGGGCTGCGTCAGTCCTGTAGCAGGGGCAAATCCGCCTCCTTGAGCTTGACTGAGTTGTGGTGGGACAAGTCCACGTACATCCTCCAGAGAGCATACCAGTGCTTTTTACAGGCACTGGTTAATCAAGGTGCAAACCCAGCTCCAGTACCCGCTTGAGTTGGCAGCTGAGGAGCCCATTGAGAAGAAAAAGCTCAGGTGGACAAAATGTCCAAGTCTGGACCACTGTGGTTCAGGCTGGCCAGAAACTTCCCCCTCCCTTTGGCCCAAAGAGTCGTTCAGCACAGAAATCCAACTTGTGGGACAGACCCCGAACACGGTGGTACATACAGACACATCCAAATTGGATAAACACACATAGCGTTCGGTATTTTAAAGACTTCTAGAAGCCTTTCTACAGCCTAACTCCTTCCTTGCTCTCATACCCAGCATCTTGTTTGGACAGCACGCAGCCGGGCAGACGTGCCAGAGGGACCAGAAGGTCCAGGACCATCGGAAGTTAAACGGGACCACTTCCCCTCCAAAATCCTGGGCAAAATGAAAGCCATAAGGAAATTAAGCCATTTTTTTTCTGGCTGGCAGGGAAAGGATGGCTCTTTGTTCCTGATTTACACCGCCCGAAACAATTAACTTGTGAAAGCCGAGAGACCGTTCCCCTCGGCATCCAGTGTTTATTATGCTTCAGACCATTTCAAATGAGCACTTGAAAAGGAGAGGGAGCCCCTCCGCCTCCTGATCACTTGAGGGAGGGAGAAAGTTGTCCTAAATGGAACAACAGACTGTCCCTTCTTAATGCCACTTCAAAGCTCCTCGGACAGGAAAATTGATAATTGCGTCAAGTACAGTTTTTCTAAACTTCATCATTTAGCGCTGAAAACTGGGCTATTGAATTCATACAGTTCTTTGATCAAGACCAGTTAATTAAGTTATTCCCTTGATATGACTCTTATCACTTTAGTGCCAGACCTACATCACACTTACGCAATTCCCATACTGGCTTTGATAGGCATCGTATAAGCTTCCCAGACCATAATCACTGCGTTTCTATAGATTCGCTGCTACCTTACCAGTTTCACCAATAGGATGGGCTACAGGTCCGCTATTAAAAGCGCGACTGTGCAGCCCAGAAGGCTCCTGGAAGTTACATACGGGCTGAAACCAGACCAGTGATTTCTTCCAGAGCTTGTAATTCCAGTTACAAACTCTCAGTGCCTCCCCTGTCTCCTCTTTGAAATATATCCGGCAATATTGATAAAAACTGTGCAGCGATGTATTTATTTTACCCTCATCAGGAAGACAATTTAACTTGATCTATCCTATTGCAACAACATCACACTTAGAGTAAGAAAAGATGGTAAAATTGAGCGTGAATTCTGAAATACGGCACAACCCTCACTGCACTAAGGCACAGATATCTCTGTTTAAGCAGGTTTTCCCTGATTTCTCCCATCCCTTTCCCTCCCACACCTCCTGGATCATCTTCTGCCCCGGCCACCCCTCGCAAAGGCTGTCCCATGGCCTCTCCTTGCCACAGCGAATGGTTTCTCTACCCCCTGCAGCTTTCGGTGACTCCCGTCACTCCTTCCCACCCGACACCTCCTGACCCTTCATCTTCACAGCCCTCCTCCAGCGGCCCTCTGTTTCTGACCAACCATCCAGGGGCTCCTTCAGCAAATCCTCCTCCTCCACACTTCTGCTTTCCACAGGAGAGTGACAAGCTCCAATTTAGGTCTCCACAGTTTTCCTTGGGCTTATCCCCTTAAACCGGATTAGCTACCGTCTTAATGCCAGCGACACCAGTCACAGCTCACCACCTCATCCTGCCTTTCAGGATTTGCTGCATCTACGCGCTTTCCATCGCTTAAACTGGATCCTGTGATCTTTCCTTCCCAGGCCTCCAACTCCCCGTCACCGTCACCCTGCCACCCTATGGACTGCTAGTTCATAGCCAGGAGATGCCCAGATCTCCTCCTCCTTTCCTCACCCAACACCTCCGGGGTCTGAACTCTTCCAACGCTCTGACAGCCTTTGTGCTTCCCCTGTTTTCATACCTACGAGTTTCTCTTCCAGACCGTCTCCTTCACTTTGAGACACAGACCTCCTGGAAAACTCATGGCATCCTTTCCTTGGGCCTCCTTTTTCTTCGCTATGAGATACAAAATCCTGAGACAAAAAATTCAAGGCCTGACTTCCACTCATCTTTCACATTCTTATACTGAATCCGCCTGTGGCCTCCACCCCAGTTTGGCAAGGCCCAGCCTCAACACCCCTGTCCTCTGGACTTTGTCCACTCTTCCCATCTCACAGCTTCCTTCCCCACCGCCTTTTACACCCAAACCAGCCCACGTGGTGGCTCCTCTTGCCTCTTTTAAACCCCCTTTACAGACCCGCATCCTTCCCAAGCCCGCTATCCACGCACGCCTTCACTCTCCCACCATCTCCATCGCAAGGTGGAGGTGCCGCTGCTGTCGCACTCTCCATTAAGCGGCGCTGAGCAGTTGCCTCAGGAAGTCGTTCTCCTCCCGCCTCCATCCCTTTGCCCAAAAGCAGCTCATAAACACCTTGGGGTCAAACCAAGTACTTCATCAAACTGTCTGTCCCGATCACCTCTGTGTTCCTGACTTTTAGGCGGTCTCCTGCTCTCCAGGTGGAGGTGAGGGACTCTCCTCAGCCCAGGAAAACAAGTACTACGGGGCAAGGACCGGCATGCAGCTCCTGAGGAGGTTCTGTACCCAACAGCCACTCGCGACCAAGGGGAAGAGATGGTGTGAACTGCAACTTGCCGTCGTGGTCCTTCCTTGCTGGGATGTGATGGAGGAGCCATTGAGAGCAGTGTGGAGGAAAGGCAGGCAATGGTGGGCTCCATCTCTTGACCCACTCACTCCCATCACCCCTCTGGGTGCTGCCCAGCATCCCCGCCACGGCTCGCCCCACTCCCCAGCTCATCCCCATGATGCAAAAAAACCCCAAGTCACATTCTCTTTATCGATCAGACTCTCCCTCCCCGCACATGGTCCCTTTGTGCCCTCCTAAAACAAAACCCCAACCAAGAAGAGTCACCAGCTGGAGTTTAATTTCAGACTCCAAGGCGTATCTGGAGCCAATTTGCAATGCGCTTACTCCGAAAATCGCCCTCCCCTGTGACGCTTGACAGCTCCAGACCACAGTCCTGCTCTCAGCTCCGAAGGAAAAATGTTTTAATTTGTCACAAACCAATTATAGCGTCTCATCTATCCCTGAATTACTCATCTTGGCTACAGTCTAGGACAAAGGGCCCCTCTGAGAGGAGATTAGACATGGATATTAACAAGAGAAAAAGTGTCCACTGTCTCACCTTGCTGGGGACGTGGCTTCCAACGAGACAGGAAAAGGAAACCCCTCCTGAGTGACAGCCGGAGGGAGGGCTCCCATCCCACAGCAAATCCCCCGTTTCACGCGGAAGAATAGTCACGACAAACTCCGTATTCAAATAATATTCATGCATGGCAGATAACAGAGTCACGGCTGGCAGAGCTGCAACGTGAATATAAATAACCTTCGCTCCCTCCGTTGCTACCGCGGGCGCGCGTGGTGCCGCCGTGCCGGAGCGTGGGTGAAGGGGATGTCGGTGCGGCGCATGGGACGAGGAGGGGTGCGGGTGCTCCAAGGGGTGCAACCGCCTCGTCCGTGCTCCACGTGCCACCCCTCTAACGAAGCCCCTTTCCTTCGGAGCCCTGCACAAGGCTGGAACGCCCTCCCATAGACCCCCAGCTAAGAGGTCCTCTCCATCCACCTCCTCCCACCCCAGCTGCCAGGCATATTTGCCGCTCTCACAGGGCGCACCAGCATCCCTCTGAGTTCTTGCTTTGGACCAAACCCAGTTCCCCAGGCCCCAAGTCCCTCCACATCCTTCCCTTCCCAACCCTGCGCTGGCCTCGGGCGTCACCCTTCATCCTGACAGCCAAGGACCAGGCTGTCACCTTCCACGCGGAGACACAGCCTTGAGGATGCTTTTGATCTGTGCTGGCTCCCGAGCAGTGCGGGTACCGATTCCTCCAGCTGGAAACGGGAGGTAAACACTCAAAAGCAGCACCCAAAGCTCTCATAGGCAAGTGGCACTTTGCATTTACAGTCCCAACCCCAACGAGCCCCGGCCACTTAGCTCAGCAGCAGGGACAAAGCGCTGGAAGCAGCGCTGGCCTCCGTCAGCTGGATGAGCTGGATGGGTTGGTGCTCCGTCTCAAGTTGACTCGAGGCATCCAAGGGCAGCCACGATGCTCCCTTCCTCCCCGTGCCGACTGCAGATCAGCTTCTTGGATGAAGAGGGAGACGATGAAAGCCAATTTCCCTTTGTGCTCATGGCAAATAATTTGGAGAATTCCCCTTGTTTACTCAGAACTGTTAATGATGCGTCAGAAATTACCTCCGAGATTGTAATTAAAGAAAACGGCAGAAAGAGAGAGAGAGAGAGACATACACGCGCTGCCTAATCACAGCGTCATCTGCAAGTCTTGAAGTGCTGGAGCAGACAGCAGCCTCCCCGTCACTCCAAGCCTGCAGAAGGACCCCCAAGAACCTCAGAGATGGCAGAGGCTCAGGGATGCAGCCCCCAGACCCCATACGGTCCCCCGCACTCCCCCTCAGCTACAAAGAAAGCAGCAGCAGCACTCCGGGTATCCAGGAGCTGGCGAGGCCACAAACGTGACCAGAGGCCATCAGGAAAAGAGGGGGAGGCTCAGGCCCCTTAAAACCTTTTTGGAAGCGGAGCAACTGACCTAGAAGAGCAATTAAGCTCTCAGTCATCACCGAAATGCGGACACCCACGTGCCCACAGCAACGTATCGGTCAACCCCCTGCTAGCCTGACCTCGGGACTCGGCCTCTGATGGGGCTGGAGCCACACACGGTCCTTTCCCGCAGAGACGGAAAGGAATGGGACTCCTGTGTGGTTAAAGGAGGGTGCCTGCATTGCCTAATTACTCAGGGGTGACCGCTACGGAGAGGCAGCCGAGAGCTGGTTTCCCAACGCCTCCCTCCCCGCTCAGTCCCAAGGCCAAATCCTCCCGCTTTGCTGCCTGGAGCACTTCCACGGGGCGAGCAAAGCTGGTTGCACTGGGAGAGCAATGGGGGGTCAGGCGGGGGAATCGGCTCAGCCGAAAGCAGCCAGCTGGAAAAAAGCCCTTCCCTTTCTCCACCTTAGCCAACGGCTTAGCTCGCCTAGGGCTCGTTTCAAGCCCTGGATTAGGACACTGGTGGAAATGCAAATCCTTAGAGTCCCAAATTCCAGGTAGAGGAAGGAGGAACAAGCTGGGTTGTCATCGTCACAACCAGTGGCTGTCCGGGCGAGCAGGAGCTGTGGGTCTGGGCAGCCTGAATGGGGCTTGGTACTGGTAGACCTTGGCCATGACCAGAGAGCACTCCATCAGCACAGACAGGAGTTTGGGTCTCTGGGCAGGATGCCTTTGGATCACTGCTCCACTATTCATCCACTCATCTTTAGTGTAGAAACAATTGAAGTCAGTCTCGAAGTCAGCCTCACACCAGCCCATAACCTCCCGTTCCCGGTGGGGCGGTGAGGAAGGCTGGGGCCCTATCTCCCCTCCCGTTCTCAGTATTTCTCTACCTAGAGACCACTTAAACCTTTTAAACCCACGTAGCATTTCCAGGTGAGCCTCACATCCCCTCGGCCACGGTTACCATCTCCAACAGACTCCCAATGGGAGAAGCAGCAGAGTTTTCCCTTCAAAACCTCTTCTTGGAGGCAGGCAAGCACGGCGCTAGCAGGCGTAACGACTCTGCGTTCTGGCAGCAGATGGCCTTCTCCAGAAAGCAAACCCTGCAGCAGGTCAGACCACGCACTCACTGCCAGCGCAGAGCCCCGGGGGTTATAGTTGAAGCACCTTGTGACCACGTTCCTGCGTAGACCCATCTCCTGCCTGCCTTCAAGTCGGGCGAAGGTTAAACTGCCCCTTGTCTCCTAGAGAGGGAAGGATTGGATGAGTTTGAACGATGCTGCCACCCCCAAATCCATACAGATTAAACCTCTCGAGGTTGGAGAATCCGAGCCTGAAAAGATGAAAGCCCAGCAATAACGACAGCCTGGGATAGCTGTAGGAAGGGGACCCACTCATGAGGACCGACTCATTTCTCTCCTTCAGCAGAGGTGGTTTCAGCTCCCTCCCTCTCAGCTGGCAGCCCACGCAGGCAGGTTTAATTCTGGGGATTTGCTGCTAATGCCCAGGTCTGGGAGAGGGGCCTTCCTCCCTCCCCTCATCTTTACACACAGCCCCAGGAAAGAAAGAGCTTCCCGACAAGCAGACCGGGATGGCGAGGCACAGCACGCCAGCCCCTGTGGTCAGCACGTCCCCCAAAACCAGCTCGTCTTCCCCTCTGGGTGAGCACGGGGGAGCATGGAGCAAAGCACTCCATCAGCGTTTTCCCTGATGAAACCGCGGTTCAGCCATTTGGGTCACCAGTGCCACAGAACAAGCTCTGCCTCTCGTCCTCTCCCTCAGACTGCTGGCTGGGCTGGGATCCCACAAGGCCCGGGGATGTGCGTGATGCTAAAGCAGCAAGGGGGAAAACACACTTATCTGAGAGCCAGGAGGAGTTTGACACGTAAACGGAATCACTGAGAAATGCCTTGGCGCTGCTGCTCTCCCAGGACCTGCAGTTGGTCCGCAAGCTCCGGGCACGGCAGCCTCTCCATCACAGGTACACCGACCTCCTGCTACCACTCACAGCTCCGGAGAGGGATCCTCAGTGCTCAGAGCGACCAGGGCAGCCCACACCCAGTAACCCACATCCAAATTCGCGCTGGGACTCTCGAGATTTGCTCCAGCAACTCTTTATTGGACAAAAGCATATGCAGGTACAGGTTGACCCACCACATGTACACACATGGCACACGCTGTGGGCACCAGGAAGCCCCTCGGGCACTTGGTACCTCACCCAGCACCCCCCTGCGGTGCCCGGGGCAGGCTGGCTGGGACAGAGAGTCCCACTGCCACCTCGTGGGTAAGGGACGCATCGCCTCTGCTTTGCCACTGGGCACAGCGGGCAGCAAACCTCCTCCCTGCAAAATCCCAGGCCCTGCTGGAGAATAGGACCCGGAGAAACCTCGAAGTACCTGGCTTGGAAGACGGAAGGGCAGGGAAGTCCACACATCTCAGAGCTAAAGGTATCATGAATTATTCTGATCTTTCCCTGCCCATCTCCATCCTTGCTCCCCAAGTTGACTGGGAAGAGAGGATGCTGCCGCACAGGGCAGGGGTCTGGCGGCAGTCACTCTGGACGGAAGGAAGAATGGAAAGACTCACTGCCAACAAGCCAGGATCTGCTCGTACTCTCCTGGTCCCACCAAGGTGAACCACAGCACCCCTTGAGGGCGCTGGCTGCCCAGGGACAGAGCCTCAGGAGATTAAATGCTGGTCCCACACAGAAGACTAGTGGGTGAGGCAAACCCATTAATTCCCTTCTGCTCCCAGTTAGCACCAGGTTGTTAAAAGAAGACTTCTGTTCGTCTTCAGAAGGATGGGACACAGGCAATGAAAACCCTGCTTCACTGTGCAGTCAGAGAAAGAAGGAAGCTACAAATCTCCCCCATAGAGGGAATGAAGCAGTGAGCAACCTCTCATGGCTTTGAGAAATCAGCCTACAGCACCTCCCAAAAGGAGGTCTGGAAACAGAGCACTATTGCTGAAACTGCTGGGTCTAGGACATCCCACCCCATAGATACAGAGGTGGTTCCGCTCTCTGCCTCCCCTTGGCTGCGGGGCCTGCAGCTTGAATTTGCACTGGCATAATAAAGGGGAGACCCTCAATCTCTCTTGCCCCATAGCACCTCCCTTCTCTGCCTCTCTGATCCTGGCCAAAGAGCCACAGCACACGCAGGGAGGGAGGATGGGAGGCAGAATGGCCCTTTGGCAGCCCAGCACAGTGTCCTTGGTGCAGCCCTGGCTGACATGAGTGGGGCACCGTGGGGTGACGTGCGGTGCCATGCTCCTGCATTCAGGATGGTAATCACTGGAGCAGCGGATGGGCAAATTGAGCTCTGCCCTCCTGAGCTGCCAATGAGGCTGAAGCCAGCTCTGAGCTAGATCCAAAGAAGGAAAACAGTCTTAAAAGTCCGTCTTCTGGGAAAGGCATCCTTGGGCCCCATACTAAGGCCAGAGGGGATTCACACCGTCCATTTGGTCCACAAACCTGCAGTCTAAATGTCAGGGAGCAGAGGAGCCTAATCACAGTCCTGCATGACTGTAAAGCAGCAGTGAAGAAGGAACATCCCTTTGATGGCCCTCTCTGGGCCGCTGGGCAAAGGAACATCACTCCTGAGCTTTACTCTTATTTTTCTGCTTCCATATTTTGGACAAGCGGAACTTGTTCTTCTTCTTGTCTGGTTCCTGGCTCTCGAGAGATCCATCTGCAGGAGAGGGAGCAGACACAGCAGGTTGAGACCCACAGCCCCAGTGCCACTCAGTGCTGCTCCGTAAGAGTAGAAAGGGCCCTTACCCAACCTCTGGATCATGTCTGCCAACATCTGGTCCTCCTCTTGCTCTCTGTAATGGAACAGCACGGCATGAGAAAACTTTGCTGTGTTTCATGAAAAGGTGGTAGACACCAAAACCCACGCAAAGACTACTCTTATTCCCCTAGTCGGAAATGACCAACCTCCATAGCACACCCTTAGAAGGGTGCAGGAAAGAAACCCAACCAGTTAAGAGGAGTCCTAGGCATTAGCAAATTGCATCAGGTTCCCTTGAAATCAAGGCCCTGTGCGGGGATTTCCAGAGTGTGGCAGTCCAGCCCTGCAGCAGGGAGGCCCTTCCCCCAGCTGGCCTATGAATCATCCCAGTTCACTGAGTCGTGAGACAACACCACACCCGAGGAGATGAATAAAGCTTCAGATGCCAAGTAGCCTGGGGTGCTGCAGAGGTGCTCACCACAATCAGGGACAAGCACGCTGCTGTCTCCTTGGGCCTGGGCAAGGCCAGAGTCAAAAGTCTGGGCATTACTAGAATCCTCGAGCTGGAGTCAGTGCTCCGAGGTCAAGAAACAGAGGCTGCTCTCAGCAACAGGAGGCACAAATCCAGCTACTTGACACAGCAGTCTTCCTTTGAACTTGGGGAGGGATCCAACTCTCAGCTACAGTTCGTCTTTTATTTGCTGCAGCAGACGAACACATTCTTGGCTTCATGTTCCCAGAGTCCTCCTGCAGCTCCCATGCTGCCTCCATCCGCCTCAGCTCCAGCCTCTCCTTCTCTTCCCCAGCCTTCTCCATTTTCACAGCCCTTGTCCTCAGAGCAGCATTAGCATGAGAGCGCACTGAACATGGCTGCGGTCCTGATCTCAGTTTCTAACAGCTGCCTCGGAAGCAATGGCAGCAGCATTTAGGACAAGATGGTTGGTGACAGGTCACCACCCACCTCTCATGGAGCAGAAGTCTGGATTACAGCCATTCATCCACCCCTACAGCCTGGGCAGCAGAGGAAATCATCCCTGGTGTTGGCTCACCTCCCACCATCTGAGGGCCCTCACCTGAGTCTGTCCTCATCCAGGCACTCCACAATATTATTCCGATCATTGACCGTGTTCAGGTACGACTCCAGCAGCTCCTTCTCTCGCTTCTTCTCCGTGGGTGTCTTCCGTTCCTCTGCACAAGACAAGGGAAGCCCATCTCACAGCTATAGGTAAGTACCTCCCCGCATTGGCTCCTGCCTCCACCCTGCTCCACCAAGTCCCTCTCACAGGCCCAAATTTTATTATCCTCATGCTCAGGGGCAAATCTTACATCCCCTCAGAAAGCGCAGGTGGGTTGGATGTTACAGGGAGTCTCCACCTGGCAGCTCGACAGTGCACTCAGGAGACACCCCGCAGCGAAACTGCAATCCCTGGCAGTGTCGTTCAGATCCAAAGGACATCCCAGGGCTGGCACACAGAGCGGAGGGCTCCACACAGCCAGGGGCCAGCAGGACTCTTGGTGCAGCTGGTCCGTACCTGGCTTGCTCATGAGATGTCGCAGCTCCATCTCAATGTTCCACTGCTGCTCCTCCAGCTTCTGCTGTTTCATCCTGGAAGGAACCACAGAAGTGATGAGTTACTGCTCCTCCATGCCCCAGGGCTGGACCCTTCTCATATTGTGCAAAAGCTTCATCACTGCATTGCTGACCACCTGGCTACGGGTGGGTCAAGGGAAATCTTTCTCCATCATATTTGTAAGGTTCCCCTCCCCACAAACTCATCACAGACCCTGGGTGCTCATCAGTGCTCAAGGGCCCATCAGCTAATACCTCAGGACACCAGCAGTTCTCCCAGAGACGTCCCCAAGCCCTCCCTCATCCTACCAATTGGCACATTATTTTTTGGGCTGCTACGTTCCCTATCCATCCCTCCTCACTGCTCACAGGTGAGGTGCATTAGCAGACGAGTGAATTTTACTTACTTGTACATCAGTTCTGATTCCTGTCTGAGCAGCAGCTGTTTCTCATGGATCAGTTTGAACCAATCCACCATGAGGGCATCCTCAGACTCGTCTGCAAAGGAGACAAAGGGCAAGACTCCTTCAGAAGCTGCACCAGTTCAGTCTCCCTGGCTTAAACACACAATCACTTGAGGGAGAGCCCGAGATAACTTATAGGAGCCATAGGCAACCTCAAGTGAAAACAGCTCAACTTTGGTACTCCTGGGTACAAGGGAAAGGATGCAGATCACTCCCTGCAAGTTGAAGGAAGATGCTCACAGATACCCGGCCACAGGGCAGCCGGCTCATCTTCCATGTGGTTGGCCCAACTCTGCCATTCTGAACGAACTCACTGAGCCCTGCCAAACTGGAGCCAGCCATGACGGCCAGTCTGGCTCAGGATCCAAAAGCCAGATCAATAGCAGCCTTCCACTCCCCAAACTCCCTGATCTTCAGCCAAATAAACACAAGACCTTGCTCGAACAAGAGGTTAGGAACAGCCAGAGAGGGTTCAAAATTCCCAGGGCTTTATCTCGCTATACCAGGTACCTTTGGCAACCTGGTGTCTAACACGTAGCATGAGCTCCTAGAAATGGAGCCAATAATGCCCACACGTAGGACATGAGCCTGACACCTTCCCACCATAACGGAGTTTGCCCCTGGTGTTCTTTACCTCCCTCGCAACCACGCAGCTGCTTCTCCAGATCCACTCCTTTCAATTCCAGCTCATCCAGCTGCTTCTCGATGTCACGCACCTTCTCTTGGATTTCCTCCTCGGGGAGGTAGTCTGGGTGCAGCTAGGAAAACAAATATAGGAACAAATACAGCTTAGTGCCCTCAGACTGCCTGCAGAGATCACAGCCCGAATAGAGATGGGAAATGACAGAAAGAGCCCAACTGCAGAGCCATGTTCTGGAAGGGCCAAGTCAGCAGAGATGGAGAGCTGGCTGCTCACAACACAGCAGTGGCCACTGCAATGTGCAGCACCTGATACATTTACTGTGAGTGATAACATCTACCCACACTCTTTTACCCACAGACATTCCTCCTCCTTTGTTGGGGAAGGCTATATCTACCAGAATTTTGTTTGGCACTGTCTTATTCCAGCCTCTATCGTCTTCTTGCATGGGAGGCAACCAGCAGTCTCTCCATCTTGTCTCTGCCACACAGCCTTTCACCCTTTCCCTGGGAATTCAAATAAACCCTCCCAATAAGACAAACGGAGATATTTCAGGGCAAGCACTCCAGCAGGATACCCAGCAACCCCAGCCTGTTCCCCTTACACCTGGTTTCCAGCCATACCTTGGTTGGGGACACTGCTTCAGGGCTCTGGATGCTTTTTGGAACGGAGGATTTAACTAGAAGGGAATAAAAAAAAAACAAAAACGCCACAACAAACTTTAAATATTTTTGTGGTGTGGGACAGCACCTACACCACCAGAGAGTACAAGAGGTCCCTGCCACCCAACAGAGGGCACCGATGACACGCATGCATCAGTACGCCTAAGGTGAGAGATGTGGCTGCAGGTACCCTCTGGTCACAGGGTGCCACTTGCATCCCCAGGGCATAGGCTGTCACCTAGCCCAGGTGTGACTTGGGAGCCTGCACCTGAGAATATTGACTTCCACGTTCACTCATTATCCTGTTAAAAACCAAAGACACTTCTTGAGGCAAAAGCCACCCCTTATTAAGCTTCCAAAGGATAGAACAGAAATACTGGGTTGCTGTCACAGGAAACACCAAGATATACTTCAAAATGCCCCTCTAAGTGCTCTTGTACAAAGAAGTATCAGTAAATACTGATGAAACAAAGATGGTCTAGGGGACCTTAGCATAAGCCTCAGGAAACTAAGGTTCAATTCCTTCCACAAAACACTTCCTAGGTGAGAAGTCCCTTAGGCCCCACTACACAGCATTATTTAGGCCCTGGACACCTATTAAAATCAATCCTTAAGCAACGTGTGTTTGTTCCACTGTGCCTCAGCTTCCTCTGCCCAACTGTGCTGCAAGGATAACTACAGAAGAGTGTGAGGTATTCGGATACCCGAGGGGCTGGGCTGGATAATTACCACAAAGAGAGAACAGAGGCGTACGTGGATGATGTGATAGGAAGGAAAACTCTACTATCAAAAGAGCAGGGCTGTAAGAAAGGCAGCAGCAGTGCAGGCTCAGCACACACAAGGAGAAAAACAGGACAGACAGACTAGGGGAGCCCCCTGAGAGTCTCTGGCAATTGGTGCTGATGCGAGGAAGAGCTCAAGGACAGCTCTCCATTTGCCGAGTCCTTGCTCTGTTGCCTTTTCCAGAAGAGTGCAAAATAAGATGCTGGATATGGCAATCAGGCAATCAGCTGTGTTGTCCCTGCGCTGCTGGCCCCCATCGGTTCCTCTGCCCTCTGGATGCTGCTGGTTTGTTGCCCTGTTACGCTACCTGCGACTCGCACTTCTCCTAAAGGTTCCTCCAAGAAGGACCTGGCCCGTCATGGGCAGCCTGCTGCTGCCCAAGCAACACCTGCCTCTCCCAGCTCAGCCCTGCATCTCCAGGCTCCTTCTGGCTGATCTCTGCAGCATCTCCAACCAAGGCAGAAAGCTGCACCACTGCTCGTGAGAAGACCAAGGTCGCTGGAGAGGAACAGCTAGTGAAACGATGCTCTCCTGACCAGCTCAGGGTCCGATATCCCCTGATATCCTGAAGTTCTGTCTTGACAGACACAAGATGGGTTGGCTGCTTGCCTGCAAACTGGAAATAGGACAGTCGGCAAGAAAACCCTGGAGCCTCCTCTCTCAACAGAAAACACTACCTACGCCAAAGAAAACTAATGATCTACAGAAATGCTCACCATCCACAGCCCCACGCGATGCACACAGGATTAAGGGCAGGAACGGTAGCTGACTGTTCACAGCAGCTCTCTGAGTGCTGAGGTAAAGACCTATACAGAGGAGCAACAAGTCTGTCCTTAATTCACATGCTGCCAAGTGACAGCAGCAAGAGAAGAGCCTTTCAGGTGGCAGACTTGCACAGATGTGAAAAAGGGGGGCAGACTGCTGGGAAAGTTTCCCATAGTGGGCACTCCCCAACAGCAACCATTAAACTTTAGAAAGATGGATATAAAACCAGTCTCCCTTATCTTAACAGCTCGCTGCCTGGGACAGATGCAATGCTGAACCTCGTGGCTGAGTCTGAGGAAAAAAGAAATGGAAAGTTTTGGGAAAAACTTTCCAACCTAAATGATTCTATGATTCGCATTGTGGTAGAATATGTAGGAGCAAGGACAGATGGGCGAAGGAGGAGAGGTACATAGTAAAGCTGTGGTTGAACATACAGGAGCAAAACTGGATTAAGCGTAGGGACAAACTGGTCAGAACTGGTCAGAATATCTTTGAAAGTCCAAGAAGCTGCAGCCCTGGCTGCTGCTACTGTGTGTCCTGCCAGCTAGAGTCTCTGGCTGACAGTTATCTGCATTCCTCTCATTTCCCAAAGCCACTCAACTGGAGAGGAACAGAGACATCAACTGGATCCCAGTACCCTGAATTAGGAGATGGTCCTCTTCATAGCTTTGAGTCTAAAGAATGACAGGGCAGCGACCTTGTCAAATCCCTATTTTAATTTCTTCCCTTCNCAGCCTGGAGGAAAGGAGGCTGAGGGGAGACCTTCTCGCTCTCTCCAGCTCCCTGAAAGGAGGGGGTAGCAAAGGGGGGGCCATCTCTTCTCCCAAGGAACAGATGATGGGACAAGAGAAAATGGCCTCAAGTTTTGCCAGCGGAGGTTTAGTTTGGATATTAGGGAAAATTTCTTCACCAGAAGGGTTATCAAGCATTGGAACAGGCTGCCCAGGGCAGTGGTGGAATCACCATCCCTGGAGGTATTTAAAAGACGGGTAGACGTGGTGCTGAGGGACATGGTTTAGTGATGGACTTGGCAGTGCTAGGTTTACGGTTGGACTCAATGATCTTAAAGGTCTTTTCCAACCTAAATGATTCTATGATTCGCATTGTGGTAGAATATGTAGGAGCAAGGACAGATGGGCGAAGGAGGAGAGGTACATAGTAAAGCTGTGGTTGAACATACAGGAGCAAAACTGGATTAAGCGTAGGGACAAACTGGTCAGAACTTGTCAGAATATCTTTGAAAGTCCAAGAAGCTGCAGCCCTGGCTGCTGCTACTGTGTGTCCTGCCAGCTAGAGTCTCTGGCTGACAGTTATCTGCATTCCTCTCATTTCCCAAAGCCACTCAACTGGAGAGGAACAGAGACATCAACTGGATCCCAGTACCCTGAATTAGGAGATGGTCCTCTTCATAGCTTTGAGTCTAAAGAATGACAGGGCAGCGACCTTGTCAAATCCCTATTTTAATTTCTTCCCTTCCCACTGGATTCTCTGGCCTAGCTGGTTCCTGATTAGGCCAAGCTGGCTAATAAAAATTAATGCCACAGATTTTTCCCTAATGACAACAGCCACAGGCTTAGCCACAGAAAACTCAGGGACACATCTCCCATACTGACCGCTCACTCTGTCCCCTGACAGTGCAGAGGAGAGAGTGCCTTTAAGCAAGCAAAAGAGACCTTACATGTGGTAGTGCTTTTCTTCAGCTGGTTGCCCTCTTCCTCCTTCTTGGCAGAGCTCCCAGGGTCTTCCCAGCCTTGCTCTGAATTCTGGCAGCTCCTGATAAGATCTGGTCTGGGGATCAACTTCTTCTTCATGAATCCACCAGATGAAGCTGGATTAAGACGCACAGACAGGTTTTAGGTAAGAAATTTCAACCCTCGTATCTCATAAAAATCCCTTTCTTACCCAGCATCTCTGGCACTCACCACTAGCCACCTTCATTTCTAGTCCTAGTTCTCCTCTCTTGATGATAGTGAGGGGCACAAGCCCAAAGGAGACAGGGAGATTACAAGGCCAGAGTACAAGAGAAGGGTGGAAGAGAAGAATAAACAGTTGGGAACCACCACCAAGATTTCTCACCATTAAACATTTACGCAAGAGAGAGTAAACGAGATCTTGCTAGCTGTCTTGCAGAAGAAGGGCACCCTGTGAAGACCGAGTCCCTCTCCTTGGGGAAGGGTGGCTCTCCAAATAAAGGCACCGCAGGGCCAAAGCAGGTGCAGAGAGCAAGAATCTCTGAGAGCAAGGCACAGTTTCCACCAACGTGTTCCTTACATGTGCCTTGCAGCACTAATGCCTGTCCTCTGCCTGACTAGCAAAATGAAGGCAAAGCTTATATCCTTCATACCAGAGTCCTGCTTTGTTGATGGGACAGCTAATGCATTTGTCTCCTTGTGTGCTGGGCTCCCTGTTCCCACCTGGGAGTTATCAGTAGGTTTCTTAGAGCCACCTTGGTCTCTGCAAAGAAGAAAGACAAAGGTAGGAAACCATCCCTCTTGCAGAACGGTCCACAGGAAGAGCTCTTGACATCCTGGGTTGGATCTCCATCCGGGATGGTCACACTTTTATAATCAGAGTCCAGCAATCTGAAATACGCTTTCCCTCCCCGGAAATGAAAGCCTTTGCCTTTTCTGTCAAATTGCTGAAGACAGAAGCATTAAAACACAGGAGCTCTTCCCTCCTATGTGCACGCAGACCTGCAGCAACAAACACAGCTGCAGACATGGACATGCCCACTCACTTGTCACAGAGACCCACCAGCTCCAAGACACTCACTTGGTGGCCACGGGCTTCAACCGAGATCTCCACTCTGTTGGGCCCTCAGACTTGTCTTCACCAACATTCATGCTTCCTAAAGGAAGGGACATAGCAAGATAATATCAGATCCAATAAAAAGAAACAAGCCAGATTTGTGTCTCAGGAGGATCTTAGGAGACAAGCCATGCACTGGGGTAGATACTATGATGTTATTGTAGCAAACCAGCAGCAGTTCAACAAGTTTAACATAGACAGATTCACATATAATAGGTAGCAAATAACCATGGTGGCATTTTACCCCTTTCAGCTCAAATGCTTTTAACCTTATGGCAGCTACAGAAACACCGCCACGGTGTAAAGGAACAGGCATGTTCAACAGCAATGTAACACAACCAGCTCAGAGCTCAGAGACCAAAGGATGGGGCAGGAAGGGGGGGAGAGAAAAAAACCCACAAGCTCACAGCAAACTGCTGTGAGCCATAGATATTGCTTCTGGCCCAAAGAAAGACAGGCCCTCTGGAAGTGGTTGAGACACTGGGTGCCACCCAGAACATCACCCTCAGCCCACTGCTCAATCATCATGGGGGAAGCTCGGTTCAAAACAGACAAGGAGGCTGGGTGAGCCCCAACTGCAATCACAAAATCATCCTGAAGTTCTGGCAAGGTCTGGGAAAGTCTACCAAAGCCTCTGAAATGCATCATGATCCCAATGTTTGATGACAGCTAGTACAACTTCAAATACCTGGAGATCCTCAGAGAAAAAAAAAAACTTGCCATACTAGAGGGAGCAATTACACAGGGAGGTGTGTTGAGCCCCAGAATGCAGAAAACCCTTATGTGGTGGTACAGACAGAAAGTATGAGTCACTGACACATGCATTGTACTGGTCCATGAGAAAGGCATAAAGTTGGCATGCTATGTCCAGGCAGAGCTGTATGTGAACCAGTCACCCTCACCTTTGATGCCTTTCGACTCTGGCTTATGCAGAGAGTCAGCAGGTTTGCTGGCAGCCTGGCTCTTGGGCAGAGGGTCTGTGATCTTCTCCTGTTTCAGTGCTGTGTACCCTGTTTTGCTGGACTGTGCTTTCGGAGCTGGGCTCTGCCACTGAGAACTGCTGGGAGAAAACTTGCCACTGCAAAAAAGAACAATCTAGTGAGTCTTTTTAAAAGGCAGACCTTTTTATTGGCCTCTGTTCCAAAGACTTGGATGAGTCCCTCTACACGTCTTTAAATCTCAGCCACAAAAGCAGGCAGGGAAAAGGGAAGAAAGATACAGGGAGTTCTCCAAGTTACCCCAAGGATTATCTTGGGAGCAAAGAGGGAAAGAGAAATAGCACTTACCTGCTGGATGCTGAGGAGCCAGTAGAACTGAGTCCTCCTGGCCTGTTTGGAGAGGTGATTGATCCAGCCAGAGCCTGTGTAATATGGTTACGCGCCTGATCCTTCTCAGCACTCACTGGACTGATCTCAGTAGTGGTTCTGGCAGAGACAGTTTTACCAGGACCATGAGAAGAAGGGACTTGTTTTTTAGTGTCAGAGGTTTTATTGCTGGAGGACTCCAATGACCGGAAAAAATTTTCTCGGGCTTGCTGTGTTTTTGTTGTGGAGGTTGTTAAAAGAGGCCCTGAGGTGGTACCTTCATGGTGATCTGTTTTATTTCCCAACGGGGTACCTTTGCAGTCATTTGGTTTATTTACAGGTGAAGAGGACCATGGAGTATTTACACTTTTGAAGCCAGAGCTTCCAGAAGACGAAACAGATGGCTTGGTTGAATTAGCAAGGCCTTCCTGGCTGGTTTTCTTCAACACCTGCTCCGATTTCTTGGGTTCTGCTGTTTTCTGGAACGCCCTGGCTGCGGTAGGGGCTGGGGTGCTCTCAGGTTTGTTCCCCGTGCTGCGGAGACCAGAGATCTGGCCATTGTCTGGCTGCTGGTGGCTGGTACAGATGAACGTACCGGGCTCAGGCCCAGCTTTGTAGCTTCCAGGAAGAAGCACGTTCCAACACTGCCTGCACCTGTGGATAAGAAAGTCTCAGAAAACGTCCTCCAGAGCACTGGGAGGCCATTGACACACAGCTGAGAGTGCAGGCACAATTCCACTGTCAGCACAGGGAGGGCGAAGGTACCACACTGGCAGTGAGCAGACCCTGTGCGCACATTCCTCAGGCACCAAAACAGGAGCTGCCGATAGCATGGCCTGAAGTAGGAAAGGTGTGGATGAAAACAGACCTGTGCAAAGAGTTTCCACTATGCATGGGTCAAGGGCAGGCCCAGGCTGCCTGCACACTGACAAAAATGTCCTCCATCACCTTGAGTGCTTCAACACCACTCTCCCTCCAGTCCCAAGGGAACCAGGCTGCCCCTCCGCAACTCACAGACCTGTGCCCCTACTTTGAAGAGCAGTACCTGAAGCAGTTCCTGTGATAGAGCTTCCCATCGACCAAGTAGCGCTGCACCAGGTGCACGTGGTTCCCACAGATCCCACAGCTGCTGCTCGGGATGTTCCCGCTCTCTGCCAGGACCCCCTTCTGTGGGGAAAAGCAGCGGGTGAGCAGGGATCTCCCAGGTAGGAGAGAGTTCGACACGCACAGCCAGTTGGCTAGGACAGAGAAGTGATATCCAGAAAATCCCCGCTCCCACTAACCCACGTTCATACGAAGTGGAACAGCCCTCGGAAGGATAGAGTAAGGGGGACTCGTTCCCACAAAGCCAGAGGACCAGGGTGTTTTGCCCATCTGTGGGAAACTGAAGTGCAAAGGTCTTCGATTTAAATTAGCTGGGAAAGGTCCTTACCCTCTTGAGAAAGGAGCTTCCTTTCTTCCACCCCATTTTTGTCCCTGCTCTGCTTTGAAACTGTGTCCAAGAATTTAATCAACGTTTTCTAGCAAAAATAATACCTTCTGTTAAAAATCTCCATCCCCAAGATCTAGGAACAGCATAGCCATGTCCTAAGACACCCATGTCCTCTTCACCACTAGATAAATCCCATCTGACTGATGGCTTTCCAGTGACACCCACCTGAATCTGTGCAGTAACCAGACCTCTGGATTAAATCCCCCATAGCGAGCAGAAAATTTAGACCAAGTCCTTACCACTAGGAGCCTTCAATGAGTAAAATACTCTCTAGCTCACCGAACAGATTTAAGGTTTAAAGAGCACCCCAAAACACATTTCTTACCATGGCGACTGGGGAAGTTTCTTTTGGCTTAGCTCTGGCTGGTGGGTGGGCAGGAGGCAGTTTTGGTGGCACTGGCTTAGGAGGCTCTGAAACAGCTTTCTTCCCAAGAGGCTGCTCCTGAGGTTCAGAGGAAGGACGCTTGATTCCAGCCATGCCTCCAACTGGAAGAAAGGAAGAAGGGAAGATTTTAAGGTAACATAAGGAAAACCCATGAGCTTAGGAGTCATTTACAAAATTAAAAGATCCAGAGGTGCCTGATGGATAATATGCAGACGATACAAGGGGACACAGCTTCCTTCACAAGCAGTTCTGTAGAGGAGTGAGACAAGAGGCAACAAGTGAATTTTACCAACACATGCTGGAATCACGTGGTAGCTGAAACTGCTGATTTTTTTTTCTTCTCAGGGAATTCCGTGGAAGGGAATGAAAAAAAATGGTAAAGTACAAAACACCCTCAGTGGGGTGAACAAGACCTGGGGTTTGTACCTGGCCCACAGTTTAGCTGGAACTGACCACCACTGAAACAGGCACTGCTGTTAGGTATTACAGCTAAGGAACTGAAGCACAGAGGGTTTGTTTTATCCAAGTTGTTGTGCTCTGGACTTCCTACACACCCCAAACCTTCATTGCTGTGGGTGTCCACCCCACATCCCAGCTGGGACTCTCACGGAACAAACAGGCTTGTCGAGTGCAGAAACAACCACTACAAATGAGTTATTCTGCGACAGAGACTTAGAGGTGCCACGGTGGTGCTGATGCAGAAACGGACAGGACTTGCCTCAAAAAGCCTGCAAACACCCCATCCTCTTCTTTCCAGATGAAAGAGAAACCCTCTAAATTCACAACAAGCGGAGAAAAGAGAATCCTAAACACACTTCAATCAAGCAAGGAATGAGAAGTGCAGGGAGGCTTCCCTGGGAAATAAGGCTTCATGCACAGTTTTTACAGACAAGACCCCTCATGTGTCTCATGGGGATGGTATTTTTGTGCAGCTTCCTATTCGGAATGAGATGTCTCTGTGTTCCTTGTGGGATATTTGAGCCGCGTCTTCACTTTAAGAGCAACCAATTAAATGACCACCCGTCTGAAAAGAGATTATACCCTTCTCAGTAAATACAGAGGGAGTTTGGGCAGGGTGTAGGGAGCAGAGAGGAAGCCCAGTTCCCAGCAGTCTTCTCTCAATAAAGCTAGCTATCCAAACAAACACCCAGGGCTCCTTTACCGCAGCGACCAGTGGACTGGTGACAGCCGACCCAGCAAACAGTTTAGGCTCGGGCTGCCCCCTCACTTCCCGCTTGTGCCATTTATCTAGTTCCCAAAGCCCAGCACAAAGATGGGTGGCTTCAGCTCTGCTCTTCTGTAAACACCTGACCTCAATAAAATATTGGCTGCTCGCCCTCTCTGGCCTTCGGCATCCTGCTTATTTCATGGTCCTGCTGGAGCACATTTGAAGGGCACGACTACGGTATTAGGAGTCTGCTTGGTGTCAGAGGGCACATTCTTGGCTGGGCTCATTTTCAGACACGCACATTCACCCCAGCAACAGGAATGCAAGCAGAGCGTTTTGTGGGACACTAGAGAGTATAAAAATGTGCTGTGCTTGATGACGGGGTAGGCAAGATGCTGGGGGGAGGGGGTGAAGACCCCAAACTGACCCAGATTCCCACCACTTGGCACAAACACGATGCAATTTGTTTGACTTCAGTCAGCACGGTTTTAAAACAAGAAATAAAAAATGAAGAGGGGGGAGGGAAGTGGTTGTGGAGGAAGAGAAAAAGCACGCTTAAATGTGTAAAGAGGTGGAGAAGGGGGAAGAGTTTAGACATTAAAGGCAACTCTCAGAGTGAATTGTGGTTTCTTTCCAAGATGTAAGACATTTTCAATTCATATCTGTCGTCTCCATCTAGATTCACCTTAACTAGTTAAGTCATTCATGTCCCACTTTCTAAAGTTTCCTCTGGAGGAACCTGTGAAATTGGTTTATCGTATTATTTCATTTTGTATGAGCTTAAAGCCAAATATAAACCAAGTCTACAATAATGCTCCTGTGAGCCCAGATAAACTCTCCAGTACGTGAATATAATGCCTTGGCAGCTCTGTGGCCTGTTTTATGTTTGAAAGAATTGCTATCACAATTATGTCAGTTCAGGGGGTCATTTTCTTCTACTTCCTTATATCAGTACTGCTGTGCTGTACAAGCCCTACCATGGATGCTGTTGCACTGGCACAGCCCCACAGACAAGCTCAGCCTTGTTAGATTCCGTGTTCTCACCAGCCTTCTGGCGTGGCAAGGACTGGAGCAGGGATGGAGGTGCTCGAGAAAGGAAAGCTGAGGTGAGGACCACAGAGGGCAACCTTCACTGCTCTGGTCTGGCTGAACCGTAAGAAATTTTAGATTGTATATTAAATTTTAAGGCACTAGTTTTAAAGACAAGGCACGGCCCTGTGCCCTTCCAAAAGCACTGGTGATACTATAGGCCAGCGTGTAAAGTTCAGATCCTCCACTGAAATAGTTCCGCTACCAAAAGGCCTCTGTGCAGTCTATTTTGCTTTTCCAAGCTTGTTAGGAGGCAAGGGAAAGCACAAAATTGATCCCTGATCCTTCCCACCCCTCCAGGAAATATGGTACTTACTAGGAGATCGTCCATGGAAGTAGTTATAATACTGGGAAACATAGGTGAGGATGCTCAGCCTGTCTGGTATCCTCAGAGCAACCATATCCTCTGCATCCAGCAAGGCTGGGATCCCCAGCTCCTCCTCCGCCACTCGAAACGCCTAGAGAAGGAAGGAAAAAACCAAAAAAGGGGTCTTGTCCAGCCCAGGCAGCAGAGCTGCTCCTCATCAGAAGTAAGAAACTCCACCGCAAACAGCCCCACTCGAATAATAACTCTACTGGGGAACAGCTGCACCAGTTTAACTCCTACATCGTACGGCCGTTACAGGAACCAACGGAGTCATGGCTTCCAGCCACCGCGTTGAGAAATTCAGGCAGGGAGCCAAAAATCTGGCCTGGCAAGCTGGCCGTAGCTCACTGCACAAGAACTCACCTGGGCTTCCCCTGCTCTTCCTCGCGCCCGCTTCTATCTGGCTATGCACAGCTGCGGCGAGCGAGGCCTGGCAGAAGGGGATGTGTCAGTCCAGGCTGGCAGACTCGCTTCCAGGCTTCCAGCCCAACCTGCAGCGCTCCCCAATTAACGGTGCGCTGGTAGGTGTTTGCAGGCAGCTTTCTATCTCCGAGCGCTGTGCAAATGTTAACGCTTCCTGCCTACTGCCTGCTCTTCCCCAGCTGAAAAAGGGGAAATCTCAGGCTGCAGGAGGGAGCGCTCTCTCCCAGACTAGACAGAGGGAAGAGAGGAATAATGCAGAAGAATTCCTGATACCTACCTCCCTTTCAGCTTAACCATTACCATGCTGCCTAACATGTATTTGGGGCAAATATTCTTCTTTGTGGTCCCCTCTGCTTTGAAACTGCAGGATCAAAATCAGTTAAAGGAGGGAAAAGCTGTCTTGTTTTGCTTCTGAACAAGAGCCTTTATTAGAGGACAAAAAAAACTGCAACATCCATAAAGCAACTTTGCCCTTGCTCAGCTCAGTGTAGGGCTTTTACTAGGGACTTTCTCCAGCCTTCCTCCTTCCTGGCTTATAGGAAAAAATCCTTTCCCTCCCCCTTTGAAATGCCAACACAGCAAAGGAAAACAGCACTTGCAGGAGCGGCGGCACAAGGAAGGCTACTGCTGAACCCCACAGTGAAAGGGTTAAAGAAAGACTTGAACATATTAAAACCCTCCGCATCTGACCTCTGGCACAGACACACAGTGTTGGTGTACAAGCCAACTATTCCCGCTTAGAAGAAACAAACAGCCATTATTTTTTAGCAAGATAATTACATTTTTTTTCCATTGGTTATCCCAGTAAAAATGTAACTGAGCTGACATTAAGCACGCTTTCAGCCAGTTACCTCCGGCTGCGTCATCCCAGCTGCCAGCCCAGCCCCGCACTCGCCTGTCTCGTAGCCTGGTACTTAATATATTCCTTGGAGTGTTCCCCATCACGCTGGCTGCACAACTGGTCTGACCAGTGGAGTTGGTTTTTTTCTTGCTGGACATTCCCGGTGTGCAGTCTAGCAGGAACGCAGGCCGTGCCACCTCCTGCCAGATGGTGCCACAGGTGAGACCAGTGCAACAGGCAAAGAACAAGCATGAGGGGCTGCCTGGACCACAAAGAGGAGGATGCGCAATGCACACAACTGGTTTCGCCAGAACCAGGTGAGCAACGCAGAGAGCAGCATTAGGATGTAGCATTCCCTGTGCCTACAGCATCCTCGTGTTCCTGGGAACTGCTCTTGCCCGGAGATCCAATGAGATCACCACCTAACACGGCCCAGTTACGCATCTCCTCTACTTCTTCTCCTCCTTAAAGGCCTGCCCAGGCTGGCCTTTATAGAAGCAGCACGTTATTTCTGCATAACGTTTTTCATCAGTGCAGCTCCAAGTGCTTTACAAAAGAGGTAAGTGTCCCTGCTCCCACTCTGCATAGAGGAGGCAAAATGATACGCTCCAAGACACCTGAGCCGGCCAGGAGCAGCCTTCCTCTGACACAGGCCACCGCTGTATCTGCTACACCACGCCACCATCCATTTGCACTGAAAGAACTGAATCCAAGGCCTCTAGAAACCTTTCTCCTCTTTATATATTTTTGAAATCTTTAGCAAAAAAAATGCCACCAGCTGAAATTTTCCTAGGGTTTGGGGTTGTTTATTTTGGCACTTGAGAAGTGGCACATTCTTGCTCAGCAGAAGACCTTATATGGCAAATTGCAGCTCGGACAAGATTTTTTTCGTTGAATAATACAGCCCCTGAAAAGAAGCTACTGAATAGTGAGGCATCAAGGAGGGTCTGAACAATAGCACTGAGCAACAGTGCTGGGAGAAATCAGACCTACTTGTATCCCAAGGGCAGCCAGAGGAAGAAAGCGTAGGAGCTAGGATGGAGAGCAGCTCGAGGCGGGAGGTCAGCCCAGGAGCCCACAGGGAGACAGAGGGGTAAACCCCACTCACAGCAGAGCCAAGGCAGCAGGATACTGGCAGTGAAAGGGCAACGCAGACAAGTCATCCTACAGCAGGTGGAGTATGGAAGAGAGAGCGAAATAGAGGACATAAAAGAAACTAAGAAATGGAGGGAGGAAAGGGGGGAACACACACTGCAACAAAGGAAGGGAGCAACTCTTTTTATGAGAGGCACAAAGAAGCTTTTCATTAATAAAAGCAGTGGAGGCGGCTCGTACAGCTCATTTCCCAGAAACAAGCAAAGCCGCCAGCACAGCAGACACCACCAGCCCGGCTGGGGAAGGAGCCACACTCAGGGCTTCACAGCACTCTGGCCGGGATGACCGTCCACGGCGAAGAGGCCCTGATGCCTGCCAAATACCAAACCTCAAGGGCAAAACCGCTTGGTCTGAATCTCACCTAGAGGAGAGGAACACGCAGGGCTGAACCCCAGAGAGCGTGAGTAACTGCTCACATACTGCAGCCCCAGCCTGGGGAGAGGGGGGTCCGTCACAGGCGCTGTGAACACGGCTGGGGCTGAAGGGGAGCAGAAGCTAAGGAACGTGGGGGGCTAAGTTTAGCTCTCCCAGAGGCAAGGACCACCTCAGACGGCTCACTGCGTCAGAGGATGTCATTCCTCCAGTCCAGACAAGAGTAAGCTGCCGTGGTTCATTCACATCCCGAGCTCCTGCCAAGCAGCCACGAAGCTGTGTGGAGCGATGCCAAGGGGAAAAAATAAAAAGCATTTTAATCTGCTGCCTCTCTCTTTGCGAGTGAGAAAGAGAGGAAAAAATCCTTCCTTGGAGCACTAAGCACATGCTTGAATCCAGTGCAGGAGCGGGTTGGCCTGCCCAACTTCTCCTTTCTTCATGGAGAGAACAAGAGAAACTCAAATCCCATCCTGGAGTGAAGTGTCCAGGCAGGATGAGGTTTTAAGATGTCTCCACCTTCCAGCAGCCTTCATTCCCTGTGCTGGGAATGAGCAGAAATGGGGAGACACTCCCTATGCTTCCCCTCTCACATCAGCTACCTCCCAGCTCCTGCTCCATCCCTCAGGAGCATCACATACTCAATGTGTCCATGTCTTGACCTCCAGCATCTCTGTCCAAGTTCCTGCTGCCACAGGACACACTGGACACAGGCATCGCTGTGCAGCCAGCGAAGAAGTGTGCGCAGTCCGAGGGTGCTTTCAAGCAGCCAGCACACTGGGCATTGCCGTTCAAATCAGATGGTTGGACACATGCAGAATAAGGCAAAGGATTTGAATACGGCACACTCAGCGCACTGCATCTGCTGGGTTTCTGTCGCTAAACCCCGTAAGCAAGGTGCCAGGTCATAGATTAGACCAAAAATGAAACATTAAAAGTCACTTACCAACTTGTTGTTCTCGTACACATTTTCTTTACTGAGGGAGTTGAAGTTTCTGAAACACAGAAAGAAGAGAAAAAAATCTCAGGTTGCTGATGCAGAGCAAGCTGCTTTACCTCCAGCTTCTTGAACCTCTCTGAGCCTCACTGCTTCGGGGGACAGAGCACGTCCTCCCACCTTGCCTTCTCAGAGACGCTCCAGAGGGAACAGCGTGGCAGAGACCATCCGAGACAGACACAGACCTGCTGTACCTCCCAGGACAGAGACGTGCAGGAGACCCAGCAGGCACGGCCATCTGCCCACAGGCAGCACAACACATTTTTGGCACATCCACCCTCGCAGGGCTGACTCCAGCAGCCTCCTGCGGACAGGACGTGCTGATGCCAAAACATCCCATGCAGATTCAGGGGTTTTGCTGAGACAGCCAGGAGCAACCTCTAACTCATGGGGTGGATTTTTTCCCCCCAAAAAAAGCCTTGCTCCTCTCCCACCTCAAAAAGATACACCGATACCTGCCAGCCAGATTTGCAACACTCTTCTCCCTGGAATTACTTTCCAAACAGTCACATCCATGCTCTCCTCCTGTCTTGCAAGTTGCCTCCACGCAGAAAGACTTCAGCTCCAAGGAGGTGTGGATCCCTCAGATGCTGCACGTATCGCACACTTCTCCAACGCACCCGCATCCTCTGATCTCAGAAGCTGCTGGTTCCACCAGCACACAAGTACTGGTTTCAAATCCTCTTTTCTCCTCTGGCAGAGCTCCACAAAACCAGCACCAGGAATCTGCTTGGGAAATACCTCTGCCCACAACACAATACTGCAGCTGATAACACCGAGAAATCTTATTCTCCTTTCCCTAGGGCTGTCACCTTTGATTTGTAGTCATAACCAATAACTGAAAAGGAAGAGACAATTACTGTTTGCAGTTACAAGCCAAAATCAGCAATCCTTCTTCCTTTCTGCTGGGCCCGGACATCACCTCCCTCTTCCCCTCTCCCCAGATTTGCTCTCACCCCATCTGCTCCAACCCAGATGCCACCTCTCTCTGCATCACACTGGGAACTCAGAAACTGGGACCTGGCAGGACAGGTAAGAAAGCACGGGGCACAGCGAGTTTGTGCTATGGGAAGCAGAGCCACAACACAGCGTGCTTTCTCACCCATAGCAGAGCGTGTCCCTCGCTTAGGAAACAGCCACCGTCAGCTTTGTTTTAAACCGACTGTCACTTGCTAAACTGGGAATACAAAACCGACTGTTGGCTGGCAGCCCCGCTCTCCAACGCTGCTTCCTTCCGCCCAGGCAAGCAGGTAGGGTCAATCCCTTTCTGATAACCCAGTTCTTTACAGTCCTTGTACCTGCTGGCACAGAGCTAAGCAAAAGGCTGATACCAGAGAGGAAATTCTCGCTGATAAACCGAAAAGGCTACAGCACCAACTTTGTATTTATGTACATAGCACCTTTATAACCGATGTGGACCTACCCTTGTTAGCCAGTCCCTCACCTCTGAGAGGAGCCGTGTCAAAGCCAGGGCAAAGCTGGCTCGCAGCGACCTATTCATGAGACAAACACATGATCTGCATCGCAGCAGGGAAACTTTTTCCATGACTTGTAATGGCAAGGAGCAAGCCAGGTCCTTTATCTGCTTAGTACAGAAAGTGGAGCATTACGTTATAAATAAGAGAGGTGCCTTCAAACAGGTTTGTCCATCATGGCACAGCCTACGCCTCCTCCCTGCTTCCCGCATCCGGCATTGCTATGTGGGATAAGGAGAGAACGAGCAACAGATAAGACCCAAAGGTCAAACTCCCCCAAGAAGCACATAAAGACGAGGCACATCCCGCCTCTAAATCACATACTCTTTCCTGTGCAAAATCAAAGTGATTTGCAGAGGTTTTTCTTCAAGCAGTGCTCCTGCCCAGAGATTTCCCCTCCCTGAGACAATGGATTACAAAGAGCAACAAAAATAATCACAAGCCAAAAAAGTTTCAGTGAAACAATAGCTACAATCATCCTGTTATGTGTCAGGCAAGAAAATCAGCTTTTTTTAAGAGCCAGCTGAGGGAGATGATTGCAGTGCTCTGCCTCACTCCCGGTTCTGCTCCCAAATAAAGCCTGTAGACATCCTGCACGCAGGCAAACACCTGCAAGAGCGAAGAGGAGCTCCAGCTTCCTCGGTCGTGCTGACACCTATGACATAACATATTGGAGTTACCTATTTATTGTTGGTCAGTGCCTTTCGCTCCCAGGCTGAGTGCTGTTCGTTATGGTAGTGTGTGTGCAGCTTCACTCTGCGTGGCATGTAACAGAGACCTAAAAATCCAAATCTCTGAGGGTGAATGTCTGAAATCCCCTCCTGTTCCCCAAAGGAGAGCGCAAACAACCAGGTTACCTGGTCATTTCAAGACCTTCCTGCCCTCTCAGCATCACTCCTTCCCTGGTTAGCCAGGTGAACTGCTTATATATAATATTTCTTTTGGAAATTGATCTTGCTGGTGAATCTCCTATCTTGGAATATCAAAGCTCTCTGGACCAATGTAATCCTAAGAAAGCAAAACTAATACAAATGGAGAAGTAGGAGTTCTCCGCTGAGAAAACACAGGCAACTGAATTAATTGGAAGAGGTGAGAAATATAAATCTGACCCAAGAGAGGGCCTCCAGTGTCAGAAACAAATCAAGAGTGGAGTTCAGTAGCACAGGAATAGAAGTGAAGTTTTTAACTCCCCCAAAAAATCCTTCTCTTTTAGCAAAAAGTGGCCGAGCATTTCTCATGCCCACAAATCTCCGTGACCACCCACTGCTCCAGCTGCGCAGACCCAGCGCTCGCAAAGCGTGTTACAGTCCTTTGCAAGCACATCTGCTTCCCTGGGAGGAATCTCTACTGCTGCAAGCACTAACTCAGTTGGAAACTCTACCTCAGAGCAGACTGGGCAAGAAAAGTCCCAGAGCCATGATGGTCCCAAAAAAGCTTCTGCTTCTCAGCAGTGCTGTACTATTTTCTTTAGAGATAAGAAGATACGCGCAGTCAAAAGGACCACTGAAAAGGAGTGAAGCACCCTTTTGCCTGCTCGCAGTCCTTGAACAGCGGGTTCAAATCCAGTGTGCTCTGCTGGGAACAGGACCTTTCAGCTGTGCTCTTTCTGGAGGAGCAGACAACCCGGGGAGAGGGGACAGGGCTGGGAATCCCAGGTGGAAGATGTCCCCCATGGGCCCATTCTCCTCTCAGCAACGCCTGCTCCACACTGCTCTGGTCTCACTGGTGAGCTGCAGTGCGCCGCTGGGGTTGACCAACAGCAGATGAGACTCCCTGACCCCAGAGCCATCCTCGCTTATGCCTGTCACGCAAACAACAACCCCACGGAGGCCAAGCGGGCAGCAGATCTGCTTCACCCCAGCCTTTTGGCCCTCCCTGTCCGTACGGGCGACTGTCGGCCTCATCCTGCCCCGCTGGGCTGACAGCAGCCCGGGAAATGCTGCTGGAGGAACAGGTGCCTGCTGCTGCTCAGCCGCCAAGGGGATTTCACAACCAGTCAATTCCCAGAACGCCGATCTAAACACCAGTTCACAGTCTGGGAAAGAGCAAGATCCCGGACAACGAGAAGGCGCTTAATCAAAACCTTTCCTCAACATCTGGCATTAATAGCCGAGAGAGTGTGCACGGCTCCCCTGCTTCTTCTAAGTCACTTATCAGGCCAAGGCCACTAAAACCATGGCTGGAGCTTGCACAGCCATCACCACTGCACGCAGCAGCCGCAGACCTCAGCCTCCCACCACACTGCCATGAGTCTTCACGTCCCTGTGATGAGAGGAGCCTCAGGGCTCCACAACCACCCCAGAAAATGGGCTGGGACCCGCCTGACGCAGCGCGCGTGCCTGGCCGGGGCTGGCTATGAAGCACTCTGCAACTGGGACAAAAGAGAGATGAATTTCCATGGTAATTCAGCATGCATCTCCACTCCCCCAGAGCATCCTTAGGTGAGTGGGAAGTGAGTGGGAAATGCATTTCTAATTTTA
The DNA here is from genome assembly GCA_008711295.1 of Anarhynchus alexandrinus. Lineage (NCBI taxonomy): Eukaryota > Metazoa > Chordata > Aves > Charadriiformes > Charadriidae > Anarhynchus > Anarhynchus alexandrinus. The sequence continues at coordinate 1,908,241 of VUYV01000163.1, read as the reverse complement.
CACAGCCTGCCCTGTTCACCGATAACATATACGCCAACATCAGCCAAGTTGGAGAGAAGTTATCATATTGTCCATATGTTTTCCAGCAAAAAAACAGGAAGGGGGGAGAGACGCACACCAGCCTGTCCTCCGACCCACATATCTCACAAGAGAAGCCGATGATTATGACCATGTTTTGTAATTGCTTGAAGTTTTCCTGGGAATTTCTCAGGCTCCTGCAAGGAGAAATCCCCTGCCCTCCTCAGCCCAAGAATGTCATTTGTGTAAACCAAGACGGAAAACACACTATTGCAAAACTCTGATGCCGTGACTGAATCATGTTCTGCAAGCGATTTATATAGCAGAGCTGCTGCAAACACACTGAGCGCTCCAAACACCAATTATCCTTTTCTAGGGTTTTTTTTTTGTTTGTTTGTTTTTTTTGTTTTGTTTTTAGTCTGATGCTTTTAATCTTCAGCTAGGATCTTTGCTAGAAGCAAGGGGAGGAGCTCAGGATAAACCACTTCAAGCCCCTGGGAAGCAGGAGTCACAGCCACACGTGCACCCAGCCACACTTCTCTGCCGGTGGCTCCTGCACCGCCAACACTCACAGAAGCTTTTACAGATTCACGGAGAATTTGCACAAGTATTCAGCGCCAAGATATGACACATGACACCCGGCAGCCCCGGCCGCCAGCCACTTGAAAGCATAATTTCCTTCCAGCAGGACTTTGGCCAGCCAAGGATACACCTGGTGCTTTCCTGCATTACACCACTGACACCGATGAGGGAGGTCACTGATAAAAGCTTCTCTTACTTTAACCTTCAGGCAGTCTTTGCTGAGAGGGTCAAAGTCAGAAAGAGCTTCTCTAAGGTCCTGAATAAAGTCGGGCAGAATTTCTGTCGTAAAAGAAAATGAATGGGAACAGAGAGATGCCACAAGGAACATATTCCCTCTTCAGTACAGGAGTGTTTATTTAAGATACGTCTATCCACAACCCTTGATGCACAGTTCAAGTATTATAAACAGCCCATTCAACCGGTCAACAGGATTATTCCAGCTCTCAAGTCACTGAGCCCATGTTTACACCCATGCTCCGGATGGGCCAGCTGCAGAGTCAGCCAGGAAGCAGTCCCGGTCCCTCTGCGAGCACCTCCTGGTCACACCAACCTTTCTGCCCTGGTATTTTGTATTTTTGGGAGTGTGAATCAAAGGAAAGAAAGGAAATATCTGGAGTCACGTGGAAAACAGTATGTCAGGAAGCAACACCATGGTGACTGCCCAAGCACTGGGGACTACAGAGAAAGCATGACTGAAGCTCCTGCACCAACCTCCCGCTGCCCAGCCCGCTCCTGCCTCTTCCAAGTTTCAAGACAACAGAGGAGAGAGAGCAGGGCGAGATCTTCTCCTTGGGCTTCCACCAGAAGCAAGACACCTGTAAGAGGGATCTTTGCCCACAAACCCAAGCGGCAGGCTGTCCTGGGAGCATGAGGAGAAAGGCAGGATTCAAGGAACAGGAAGGAAAACTGCAGTACAGAAAACCCAACCCGGTCCTCCACCAGCTGGACACATCTGACTGGGAGAGAACTAACACTTAAATCGATATTCCTGGGCAATCTTTGCACTGCTCCCTTGCCTCGACCTCCCCCCTCAACACCTCACCTCACAGTCCAACAAGCCCAGAAGTGGAAAAAACAACAAAACTAGGAAGCAGGATCTACATCTCCCTTCAGCGATTCACCTTCCCAGACATTAACATTTGGGCAGGGACAGGTCAAAACCCACAGGGCATGGGCAATGGCACCAGTAAGGTGCTGGGAAACACTTTGCCTCCCACAGGCAGAGCTCTGGATGGGAAAAACGAGTGATGTGCAGGAATCCAGCGGCTGCCGGGCCCTGCCTTTCTATTGCATTTTGTTTAAATAGCCCTCACCTCCCGACTCGTAAAGGGCTGAGCGAGGAAAGCCCAGCCTAAACAAACACAAACAGCAAAGAAGGAAATGCTTCCCCAAAAATTGGTGCCTGAACTTGTCTTACAATGGAAAGGGCGCGTTTAAAACTATTTCTGCTTCAGCCACAGAGGGAAGAAAGGAAAAACATAGCGGGGGGAAAAAAAACCCCAAGATGTAGGCAGCAAGAGGGGAGCTCTTCGCTTGGAGGTTTTCGGCGTAGGGTGCCGGCAGAGCTCCTGGTGCCGGCCGCTGGCCCACAGCATCTCCCAAGGAGGAGCTGGGATTTCTGCCGGGGCTGCGTCCGCGGCGATGGCGAGGGCCCATGGCGGACGCAGGGCCTGGGGCACCGCGGCTCAACTGACCGCAGCCCTGAGAGGACCCTCGGCCGCGGGCGGAGGGTCCCAGCCCGGCGTTGGCCTCGACGCCCGACGAAGGTACTCACATGAGGTCGGGCCGGTGGCGGTGGAGGATGGCGCAGAAGGCGAGGCCGTCGCGGAAGGAGGTGGTCATGTTGGTGATGCTGACATCGCGGTAGCCCTCGCACTGCTGCTTGCACCACAGCTGCAGGTTCTGGATGGCCGCCATGGCCTCGGCGAGGCCGAGGTGAGGAGGGGTAGGCGGCGGGGCAGGAGGGAGCCCCTCGCCGTGCCCAGCCCGGCCGGAGGCTGCCGGCGTGTGGCGACCGGCGGCGACGGGGAGGAGGAGGAGGAGGAGGCGGGGAAAGGGGCGGGCGAAGGGCGGGCGGCGGCGGCCCCTCAGGGCCTCCCTGCGCCTCGCCCCGGGGCCGCGCCGGGCGGAGGAGGGGAGACGTGACAGAAAATGTCCCCGTCCTCCCCGCGACAGCGTCTGTTGGGGACGCGGCGGGCGGTCCCGAGTGGGCGGCTGCCGCGGGGCGTCGTGTGGGGCCCGGGGGGAGCAAGGAGGGGGGGAGGGACGGCGGCTTCTCCACAGGGACGGGGGTCGGCAGCGCCCGCGGCCCTCCCGGCGGGGCCCTGTCGCGACATGGCGACCTGCGCCGCCGGGAGAAGGGAGATTTCCTTCGCACCCACGCACAAAAGAGAAATAAATATCGGGTTTCCCTCGTGAAGGGGGCGGCCGCACAGGGGAGGTGTGAGGAGGAGGAGGGAGGATGAAGCGTGGCCGCCCAGAGGCCTCGGCCTGGCCAGGGAAGGAGGGAGGCCGGCCGCGGGCGCAGGGTTTGGGGCGGCCATGAGGCATCGGTGGTCACCGACCATCCCTGGCAACCATCGACCGTCACCGGCAACCATTGACCGTCACCATCAGCCGTCCACCGTCACCATCAGCCGTCCGCCATCCCCAGCAGCCGTCTGCCATCCCCAGCAGCCGTCCGCCATCCCCAGCAGCCGTCCGCCATCCCCAGCAGCCGTCCGCCATCCCCAGCAGCCGTCCGCCATCCCCAGCAGCCGTACGCCATCCCCAGCAGCCGTACGCCATCCCCAGCAGCCGTACGCCATCCCCATCAGGCATACGCCTCCCCAGCAGCCGTCCGCCTCCCCAGCAGCCATCCCCGGCAGCCATCCGCATCCGCCATCCCCGGCAGCCATCCACCGTCCCCGGCAGCCATCCACCGTCCCCATCCGCCATCCCCAGCAGCCGTCCACCATCCCCATCCACCATTGACCGTCCCCATCCGCCACCCGCCATCCCCATCCATCACCCGCCATCCCCAGCAGCCATCCGCCATCCCCAGCAGCCATCCGCATCCGCCATCCGCCATCCCCAGCAGCCATCAACCATCCCCATCAGGCATCCGCCATCCCCATCAGGCATCCGCCATCCCCAGCAGCCATCCGCCATCCCCAGCAGCCATCCGCCATCCCCAGCAGCCATTGACCGTCCCCGTCAGCCCTGTCCCCGCTGAGAGAGAAGAGCAGGACGTCTGGATGAGGGAGCCGGCAAGGCGGCCGCCCGCAGCGGGGCTGGCCACAGCCAGGGCCGGCCACAGCCAGGGCCAGCAGCGCGGTTGCCGATTCCCGTGGCCGCCCCGCCGCACGCACATCACGTAAAATAACTCACCAGGTCTCGTGCGGCTGACACCGCTGCCGAAGAGACAAGGTAACGCTTTAAGAGCTGCCTATAAATTAGGTAAAAATAATTAATAATACATATAATATAATATATTAATGGCATTTCTATGACATGATATGGATAATATACATTAATATATAAATACCTCACAAATAATTCAGTGTGTTTCCATTTCATCAACAATCACTGGCCAATGTATTTACTTTATGGTAAGGATTATACATTTCATTATAAATGGCTTGCTGGGCATGTCAGCAACTTTTACATCTCCATTCACTTTATTATTAATGGTTTCCTGAACAGTAACGGCATAATAATGCACACAATGCAGCATGAATATTTGATGTGGCATCTATAGTCTCCCATTTATCATTTATAACAGGCTACAAAAACATTATAAAACATTTATTACAAATTTATAGATCACTTTATACTAAAACAAAGTTGTGTTATAAATACATTATTAATCCTTTATGCCATTTATAGGAATCCCTTGTAATAAGGCCATAGCATATGTTGCTGCACAACCGTAACACGAACGGTGTGGCAAGGAGGAAATACGGCAGGGTGAGCCTGCTCCCGAGTACGGGGTGTATTCTGCGAAGGAAAGCATAAACATCTGCACTCAAAATTAATCAGACTACCAAGGGACCGATCAAAAGAAACACTGGTTGTTGTTTGTGTTCAAAGTTGTTGGTTTTTTTCCCCTCCCCTCGGAAAGGATGCTTGCTTTCTTGCAAGTTGGAAACTTGCAGCGCTGGAGCCCTGAAAGCTGAGCTGTCCCACTTCGTTTCCGCACCACCTTTTCATTAGACTGATAGAATTTGCATAATTCACAAAAAGCCATCTGGCTAACGATGGGCAGCCTTTCCCATCCTCTGACATCAGGTAACTTAGGGGCTGACGAGAAATAAAGAGGATGCGATGGGTTTAGAAAATGCATTTGTGGGCTCTCTTTTTGTAAGTCCCGAAGACTGTTTTGTTTAGCAGTGCGCACCCCCCGCCGTGCTCGCGATCTACATAGTGCAGCACTGGGAAACCAGGAGAAGAAAACGCTGTTTGAAAATGGAGTTGCTGCCAATTGCTAGTAGTACAAATACTGAAAATCGGCTTCTGAGCCCAGCTTTGACACAGCTGTAGTTACCCCTTTCAGATTTAATGGCCCAGATGGGGCACGGCCCAGGGAACGATATTTAGTTTTTTAAAAATATATTTGTTTAACATGACAATCTGTCTTCTAAGCAACCCAGCTTAATGAGTCGATGCGGTTAGTCCCTTCTCATTACCTCGCGCTTTGGGAAGGGGCAGCTGGGGCTGGGTGGCAGGGGACACAGACCCACGGAGCGGAAAGCCAGCCTGGACTCGGGGAGCAGCTGTGATTTTCTGTATGTCACAGGCCACTACATTTCACCTCGTTCCTCCCTGCACTGAGCCTGGTCATCTGTGTTTGACCGAGACGGTTGTATCAGAAAGGCATCCGGGCTTGCAGACACCAGAAGAAGAAACCGTTAGTCGCTGGCTCCAAGCTGTGCACACCAAGAGAGGGTTAGGTTGGAGGTACGGCCCTTGGTACACTGGAGGAATCAGGTCCACGTTATACGCTAAGGTGATTAAAATGACATCGCTGAAGGAGTTAGCTAATGCAGTAATAGTAGTACTACTGGCCCAATAATGGCTTTTCAAAATACAGGCATCAGCGACTTGTGCAGTGTTCTTAGTTGGTGATTAAAGAGAGCTCTGCGGGAGTTTATAGCTATGATGAGTTTTTAATGCCCCAACAGGTAAACTAACAAGCACTGGAGGGAGGAATGGGGCAGAAAGGGAGCAGAGCTGCCTGTGCAGCTGCCTACCCATTACCCACAACCGCTCTTCTCCCAGGACGTTCCTTGTGGGATGATGCTTACAAGTCCTTACTCTGGATTGCTTTTTTCCCTTCTACATCTTTTCCTTGGAGGAGCCTTATACATCCTCATCCTATTTTGTGGACCTTGCCCGCACTCACTGAGCTCTTCCCAGTGCTGCTGGGTGAAATTTCCCACCTGTGATGCTCTGCCGGCTCATGGAGCACAGCGCATCCTGCGAGCGCAGTGCCCGCTCCCCTACCTCCTTTCCCGAGGCGTGTTTGGAAGCTTGTTGGAGAGCAGCAGTCCACAAACATGGGCTGATTTATTTTTCTCTACTTACAGACAAGTCTCCTGGTCTTTCTTTTCCACAGTCCTTTTCAGTTCTCTTCCTAGATACTGAACTGCAACAGAGAAATGCTGAGTGCTTCCTGATGGTTGCTAAGACTATGACTAGTGGGGATCACCCTCTGCCATTACCTCTTCAATTTATCCTGGTTCCCATATGCGGCAGCCTGGACTTTACTGTTAGTAGAGAAAAAAAACTTGAATATATGACTAGGACCGCCTTAAAGCCCAAAGAAAAACAACCAACGTTTGTTAGCTTGAGGACTTGAGGGAGGGAGAAAGGGTCCATTCCTTATATCAGACAATGTGGGGCCTCATCAAGCTGGGAATCAAGTAATGCATTCTTTTTCATAAAAAAGCGCAACATCATAGACCAAAATCACATCTTTTAACTATTGTGGGAAATCAGCTGATCAAACTGAGCTACTTCATAATTTTGCTGCAGGCTGTATGCAGGGCTGTTCACTCCCAACAATAGCAAGTGCGTGTCGTAGCCAAGAGCTCGCGCACATTCCTGTGCCAATGGCTTGTATTAAATTGAGGGATTCAAAACGAGGAGGAAAAAGTATGCGTCTCATCAGTAACATGCCTCATCAGCTCTTTCTTCCCAGAAGGCAGCCAGGCTGACTCCACAGAGACGGAAAGGCCCAGGCCAGGGAAAAGAAAGTCCCAACAATTTCACAGCTACTCACACAGAAACGCTTCCGCATGATACCTGCCTCTCCTCCGAGTCTGGCCAGTTTGACCTGCAAAGTAGCAGAAAAAAAGGTTATTACGAAATTCAAGTCTGAACACGAATTTCTACTGAAAGAAGATGAAAGTGAAATGTGGAGTTACAGAAAGAAGCACTTTGGTAAATCTCTGCACGACACATGCCTCCGAGGAGCTCATAAATGGTAAATCCATTATCCTAAAACCTCAAAGGATCAAAAATAGTGAGCATCAGAGCAAAGTGTGTCCTGTCACCTAGGTATAACACAATGTCACATCAAATAAGAAACCAGTCTCTCTCCCTTGTTGTCCCTCCTGCCCGCCAGCAAGATGACCTGCCAGCTTTCCTGTCCCCCAAAACAGTATGGTGCGGGACAGGCTGGAGGTTGATGTCAGAAAGTTATTTCCAGGCAACACGGATGGGAAACGGCTCACGTGCTGCATCCTACACACCAGGTGAGAAGGAAAAAACGAAGAGGCCATAAACTCTCTCCATAAACCCACTCTCTTGGTGGGCCACCAGAGAGCCTCAGGGAGCTGAAAGCAGCTCTCCAAGGGGAGGGTGTTTGTTTCAGAAGGTGACCTCCCGTCCTCTTCCAAGGAAGCTGAAACAGGCAGTGGCAATCTCCAATCTTTGCGCTACCATGCCACCATGCTCCCTCCAGTTCTCCGGGAGCGGAAAACTTCACTACTCTTATCAGAAAGTGAAAGTGAAGGTGCGTTTTACAGATCAAAACCTGTTTGGATCACGAGATTGGGTGAGGTGACCTGTACCTAACACGGCATTACCATGGGAGCAGGACCCACCTTGGAGCAGGAGCTGGCTTGGCTGCTTTGAAATGCTGTGCCTTATCAGAAGAGCAGAGTTTAAAGCCTGGAAAACCAATAATATTTGTTAGTGATTAACAATATTAACTATGCTGAGGCAAAGAAGCACTTTGCCTCTTCCAAGCTCGTTGTGGCCATGACTAAGTGAAGTCTCCTTTTCCTGGCGGTGGGGGTAAACGAGGTCTTGTTCTCGTTTCACAGGAACACAAAGGCACTTGCTCGGCGCTCGGCTATAGCTGACCTCCAAAATCCAGCTGGAACCTCACCCGGAACAGAGGTCGGCTCTTACCTCAGGTTACTAACTTGGCAGTAATAAAATCCTTGAGATAGCATAACTTTAAAAGACAGAACTTTCCACTTCTGCGCTGAATTGATGCAAAAAGCTACGAATTGCCTTTTTTTCCACACAGACCAAACCTGAAGCACCACATGCTTTATTTGGGGGAGAAGAGGGGCTCCCACAGGAAGTCTATGACTGAATTTTGTACTGTCTCTCCCTCCAGTCCTGGCCTAACAGTGTGACCACTGCGTGGTCCTCCAAAGCCATCGGCACCTGCGTGTCCCTGTGTTGCTGCCTGGGTGGCTGCGGTGGGCGCAGAACAGGGGGACAGCCTGGTGCCGGGGCCCTCCAAGATGACTCGTGGTACATGTGGTTCAAGATGTCCTACTCACCCTCTGCTGAGTGCCCTTAGAGGTCTCGCTCCTCTCCAAAGCTGTTCCAAATAAACCCTGGAGAGCAAAACCATAAGCATCACTTTAGATTTTAAATTTCATTATTGGTTTAAAAAAAAAAAAAAGAGAGAGAGAGAAAGGGAGGTAATTTTATTACTCTTATGGTATGTTTTCCATTATTTGCATAATTGTTTAATGCTAATAAGACAATTAGCAATTCTTACAGCTTAATAATTACCCAGCAATGACTGGCCTATCGTAGCTTAATGAATTTTTTAATTGTTGCTGGGGGTCTTGACTTTTTTTGCCCACTATCTTCTTGCGTTGGAGATGCCATTCATGCAAACAGGGTGATGCCAAAGGCAAGACAGCACCAGCTCGGCTACACAGGACAGGCAGAGACATTATTATAAAGGTCTCTCAAATTTAAAAGGAGGGGAAAATGCAAACTCTATATTCTGCTGCTTTAGGGCCAAATTATTTAAATACATGGAGAGGCAATGCAGAGATTTTAAACTCAGTCCACCTGAGGCCAGTGCTGCCCCTGCAGAAGCCAGGCTACTCAGCTGGCGCGGGGCTGGCTTTGACACTCCGAAAGCTAACAAAAGGTTTACTGTGTTTAGATTTTAGCGAACAACTCCTCGAGTTAAGCCTGAATCGTGCCATCCTGAACTGTGGCATAGCCAGAAGGAAATGAATTGAGGGCAGGCAGGGCCGGGATTGCGTTTGTCACTGACCGAGGTCGCAGATGAGGTTGGCTGGAGGAAGAGGATGGCGCGGCCCCGGGGAGCAGTCCCAGGAATAGAGTCTATGCCCCACATTTATGCACAGATGATAAGTGATGGAGACGGAGCTTTCCTCTCCCTTTTTTATGCGAGGCTTCTTGCATGCTGTTCCTTGCAAAGGGAGGCTTCTCTTTCTCTACCCTTCCTCTTTCCTAATGCCTGGCAAAACGTCGGTGCCATTAGCCATGAAATCCCATTTGTTGGCTGTTACCTGTATACCTCTCCCTGCGTTTCCGCTGTTGACGTAGGGGGTCGGGCAGATTTGCCTCTGAGCTCAGTGCTGGGACTCGTCCAGTTCCCCCACGTCAGGCATGCCCCAGAGGCAGCTGCCACTGAGTCAGGAACATGCCGGCACCTCCCGGCTTAGTCATGCCCTGCTCATGGCCAAACTCACGTGGTGCTCCAGGACACCCCTCACGGTTCCTGGGATGTACCACCCTGCCCAGAGCTGAGTCAAACAGCCGCATCCCTGAGCCGGGGCATCGGCACATGCGGGGCCACGCTCCCAGCCACGCCGGGCCTGGCAGGAACGGGGTATGGTCAGGTTAGGGATGCCCACTTGTGCCCAGCCAAGGCAGTGAAAGTCCACCATGTGCACACTGGACAAGTGTCTATCTGCCTCCTACGGCTGCCACATCTGGGTCATAAAAGCATGATGTTTTGATCACAAATCATAAAAACATTTGATCTTTGCAGCAGAGAGAAATAATTTGCAGTGGGAAACCATCACAAAAGGTGCCTGGTGTTCGCAGGGTATTTGTGACCCCTGATGTTCACAGGGTATGGAGGTGGGACCTGGTCACCACTATGAGCAAGCAGGTGTGCTTTGAGAGGACCAGACGTGAATGCCATCCCAACATGGTGAGGAGATGTCATGTCCCCCTCCTCCCAAGCCTCGGCTCCCCCACTGCAGCCTCCCTGCACCATGCCACCGCCTCCACCCCAGCACGCTGGGGCCTGTTTCCAGCTATTCCCGCATTCCTGCCCCATCCCCTGCTTGGCAGAGGGGCCCTGCAACCCCTCTGCTGCTCCAGGACTGCCCAGCTCCATCTGGGCTCCCTTCGCTCCCCAGCCCTCCACCACCTCTGCCCAGCACCAGCCATGCAGGCACCAAAGCAGGGCCAGATAACGCACAGGGGTTGTGGCAGCCCTGCCCTGAGCTGGGTGCAGCCACAGCCAGTTTTCCCTTCCCCACTGTGCCTCCCCTAGAGCTGGGATGGGATTCCCAGTGTATCCGAGGAGACAAAAAGCCTCCCCACGAGCCAGGACTCCCTCAGACACCAGTCCTGGCAGCCCATGGCTCTCCTGGGAAGCCCTTGACTACAGCAAATCATGGTAGAGGAGTGCCTAAGTAGTGATTTTGCACCCCTTTGGGACGTGGTGTCCAGAACCCAGATGGGAGCAGTGATTTCCACTGGGTGGACATCAGTGATTTCCATGGGGGCCCCACAGGCTTGGCCAGGAATGACCCTGCAAACCTCCTCACCGCTCCTCTTCCGAGCGAGGCACCAGTTCTCCTTGAAGACAGAGGAGATGGCCCCGGCCCCCGGGAAGAGCCCCGCAGACCTGTGAAGGATAACACTGTCAGCTCAGGAGGGATGGGAGGAGAGAAGGTGCTCAGCCAGGCGGAGATGAAAGTTACAGAGCGCTGATTAAAAGGCGGGCGAGTGTCAGGGCATCAGTAACGCTGTCGCTAACTGTTTCAGAGCTGTCACGGCTGCCTTCGCAGACAGGAGGGACGGGCTCCTGCCCTGAGCTGTCTCTGCACAGCCAGGCGCCCCGCGACAGCCCCGTTTCACTGACGTGCACCAAGCCAGAGCGATCTGCTTAGCTCCACTGGGTCCAAGCAGAGGGTGGCAGCAGAGCAAAGGCATCGTGGGAACCTTCAATACAGCAAAAAAGGAGAGAGCTCAACAAATCATAGATGATGCGTTTTGTATTGGGAGATCTATGGGAAGGCCCAGCTCTGCAGAGCTCTGCAGAGTAACTTCCACCCACTCTTTCCCCCTTTGAATTTGTTTCCTGATCTCTCCAAAGATGATTTCTGCTGATAAAGAGATGTTCCTTCTGCCTTCTCTCTTCACACTGCTCAGTGAAGCCTGGCCGTCCTGGTCTGAGGGATCATTAAGTAGTTCTGCCACCATCCAAGCATGCCCTGCTCCACCGAACCAGGGCTCCTGGGGCTGGTCTGCTCACAGCAGGCATCGCCAAACAGACAAGAGTAGAATTTGGGGGCAACCACGCAATTTGTTTCACCCATAAATGCTTCTAGTTGCAACCCCAGAGTGGGATTTCTGGAAAGCCCCACCTGCAGGGAGGATCTTCACCAAAGCAGCACTACTTTGTTTCACTCGTCTTTGCGTGGTAACAGTCTTAAGACAGTTTCTTTGCTCCTCGATTCGAAGTCCTGTGAAAAGACCTTTCCCAGCCAGTCCCACAAGTTCCCGGTTGCTCTAGGCCCACTGCCGCGCCAAAAGAACTACCTCCCTGCTCTGACAAACTGAGCAGTACCTTAATGATGTCTGATAAGGGACTAAGGTAAGAGGAGCCAGTAATCTCACTGGGAACCCTTTAGACAGGCATTAATCCTGCTGTCACCGAGCCCCTCAGGAAAACCATTTCACTGACTTGATCTTCTTCAGCTGTTCCTCCACAGAATTTATATGTAGCTAATTGCCACAGCAGTGGCTCCGGATGCGAAGCAGATGCTGCTGAGGAAAAGAGCATGTTGCATCCTTAAGTGATGGCTCTAATCCCTTTATTTAAAGGCAAGGCTACTCACAGTTGATGGGAGGTTCAGAGCTCTTCCTTTTCTCCTCCGTCTCTCTGCAAAGCCAGCCGGACATTCATTCATATTTTGACACATCAGCAAAAGTGCTCAGCTGTGGCACTCCTCATTTGCAAGAACCGACAATATTTTTCCACCCGGCCACCCGTGAGGTCACAACTGTCCCTGCCACCAGCAAGGAGATACAGACTTATTTACAGCTATCTATAAAATTCCTCCAGGATCTTTGTCTTTAGAATACTACAAAGATTCTCTACTAACAAGTGGCGTGCCAGAGGAACTGAGACAAACGACGTGAAAGCAAACTGGTGACTAGAATTAAGTGAGACTGGAGAACAAGCATAGGCGGCAGATACTTCTCTGGAGCAGAGGGAAGGAAGACACCTCCTTTTCTGTCCTCAGATGACAGCTGGCAAATAAGCCATCACCCCCATCAGCAGACAAGGACCAGAGAGCAGTGGTCAGAAGAGTCACAGGGAAGAATTGGAGGATCCCAAAGAAGAAACCCAGCTGCTTGTTCGAGGACTCCACTGTGACAGTGGCCAGCTGCTGGGATGTTTGCTGATGTACCAAGATGTTTGCTTTATTTGTTTTTAAAGAAAAGCGTTCTAAGAAACCTCTTAAAAGTTGCTCAGTCAGCAGTTGGTGCTGACCAAACTCATCTATTACACCCCACTGACCCTTCTATACCTCCTCCATTTCCTGCAGATCCTGTAAAAGGCCAAGATAGTTCTGTGAGCATTTGGCCGTGGAGACAGGTCTTCCAGAGATGCTTGGTCTAGAATAACAAGAGGCTGAAGAACAGGGAGAGAGGGTTGTCAAGCTATACCCAAGGCAGCACAGAAAGGCACAATGGAAACAAAGACAATTTTAATTAAAAAAGAAAAAAAAAAAACAAACAAAACAAAGCACAAAATCACCCACCCCCAGAAAATAAAGTGGTCTCTGCCCCTGCACAGATCTGCATGTTCCCTCCAACACAGAGAGTGCAGACTTCAATCGCAAGGGCCAGCAATCCCTTCTGCTCTCCCAGCAGCTCTGCTCTTCTTGGAGAGACAAAAAAATAAACCAACAAACCAACAGCCACTGCCTTAAGACCCCGTGAAGGAAAGTGGTCCCTGTTTGGCACAACGTTCAGGAGATCTTTCTCCCACAATAATGGCATCTTAGCCAGAGAGATCGATCCTTGCCCCCTTCCGATCCGCAGTCAGCACACTCTCCTCTTCCAGCACGGTCTGGCCTGCTACATCACCTCTGGCCTGCTACATCACCTCTTTGATCCTCCGGCACACGGGTTGAAATACGCTGTCTCCTTGCAGGGCTTCAATGCAGCCAATGAGTCCAGTTAAGTTAATTCCTCTGGAAGCGGAGCTCCCAGAACCACATGTTCATATCATGGCCTCCATGTGCAGAACCTTCAAGGCCTCTGAAATCTGAGAGCTGGTGTCGATCTGGCCGTACATCCCCACCAGGAAGGCCCTGTGCAGTAACACTGCTGCGTGCTCTGTGAAAGGGAAAGACAGCATGAGGACCGACCCAAGAGCTCCAACGTGCAAGCAAAAGCAACCCGCCAGCAAACACTGGGATGAACATTTGCAGCCGTGCAAGAAATTCTCTCCTTCTGTACGAACATGGCACAATCCACCCTCTAATAGCCCCATGGGTGTGTGATCATGTCAGAGATCATAACTCAGAGGAAAATCCTAAGGGAGCAAATCTACTTCAAGGAAGCCACCCTTGGCAAATCTCCCCTATGATGCTCAGATCAAAGCTGCTATTGATATAGATCATCTGCGTGTTTGATGGCCTGGTGTAGGCAACGCTGACCCTTGGCAACTTCCCCAAGGAAGCTGTTCCCAGCACAGGAGCACAGCTTTAACCCTTGCGAGGCCAAGCATGCACCAAAGGTGGCAGATACCCACTTACCTTGGCAAAGGAGGGTGTATTCAGGCAAGTTCCTCAGCGCTGTCTGCACCACCTCAAAGTCTCGGCTGCCCAGGCAGTACATGAAGGTGGGAAGGAAGTCTGCAGCAATGCTGGGAATAAAACGCGATAGTGTCATTACAGTCCAGATCACCACCAACAGGCGTGCCAGATGGGCCAGTGCCCATCAGTGATTTGGGATAGCCTAAGTTTTAGTGGTCCTCACCTGGGGTTGTTCTGAATGGAGCGCAAAGCCAGGCTAAAGGCCAGGTTTCGACAGGACTCCTCTGATGAACTCATCAGCTTCTGTAGATTTGTCTGAAAGAACACGCACAAGTTAGGATCACAGGGCCATCCAGGGAGCACAAACTTCTCAGATTTCCGTTACTACCCCTCCAGCACCAATCCAGGCCAACGCACATCCAGCAGGTACTGGCTGAGCCCAGAAATCCCTCTCTGTAAGAAGGATTATCCTGTTTTTGAATACTTTAAAGCACCCTCCTGTGATCTTATTCCACGTGGGACAGCTGAGTTTTCCCTAGGCTCCAGTGTTTTCAACAGAGCTGTTCTGCTCTCTCCTTGCCCCAATACTGGGAAGAGGACAGAGGGTTAATTCTTCCTCTGACATAAAGAGAAGTTAAAGGGGATGATGGCAGACCCAGTATGCAGTGGAGAGAGGATGGGAGGGAAATAAATACTGCCTGCTGTCAGAAGGCCTAGCTGAAGATATATTTCTCCTAAGATGCTGCAACAACCACCCAAAAAGCAGAGGAAGGTTAGTACTTAAGCTGGCTGTGCAACACAGGCTCTGGTGAAAAGAATCTTTTCCTTCCAGTGGCAGTTTGAGACATTAATTACTCACAGCAAAAAAGGAGAGAATTTCTGGCCTCCGTCTGGACATCTCATCAATGTCTGTCAGCACCTCCAGGATGTCTGGTGGAAGACACAGGTTAAGAGGGGTGACCAGAATTCACTGATCCAGCAAAGGATCTTTTCTTTTTCCCCCCTCTAAATCCAATCTCCCAATCAGTCAAGTTTTCCCACCTGCACACAGAGCTAGAGTAATAAAGGCATTCTTCAAAAAGGAAGAGAACAGTTAGGTCATGTGCTAGACCAGCACATCCCAACCTGCCCAGGCAGAGGAAGGAGTGGAGTGAGGTTTCAATTCCAGAACACCTTCTCCTGTCACTGAAAGCTCTTCACAGAAAGCCTCTTTTAAAAACAAGAGTCCAGACAGGATTTCTTCCACCTATTTCTAGTGTGGAAAGAAAACTGTCTGTCACCCCAATACCACAACTTCGGTCTGAACACCAGACACCTGTGATTTCAGACGACCTTTAGAGAAGAAGCATGTTTCATCCCATATGCCAGGTTAATATGATTTTTCTTCCATGAAGGCCATTTGGGGATTTCCCACAAAATCCTGCTTCTCATCAGTTTGGTATTTTTATATCATTAAAAAAAATGGCATTCCTATCAGCACTCCAGACCCGGCTCGACATGAGCTGCAGCACTCCTTGAATTACTCATACTACCTCCCAGAGCACTTACAAGATCCTTGACAAGCCCCAAAGCAGAGGCAGATGCAGCACTGCTGAGCTAAGTGATAACAGCATCACAGGAAGCCTCTGTCACAGAATCACAGAAGGCTACGGACAAGTTCATCCAAAACAAAACCGCATCCTAACTGCTGGAGACTTCCCAACACAAGACTGAAACATGAAACTAGCCTGTAGCTGACAGATAACTAAGGGTTGGCATCTGTCTGCATTCGCCCTGTGTCTTTGTACAGCTCTGCAGCTCCTCACTTACCCTCAACTGTTTGGCCTCTAGAGAGCCTCTTCATATATGGGGCCATCTCAGCTGGCGTGAGAGGAGTGAAGAGAGACACGCTGACGAGGGGGAGAGAGCCAGCTGCTGCTTCATCTGCAGAGGGGGGGGAGAGAGAGAGAGAGAGGGAGAGAACAGGTCACTCCTGACAGTCTATGAAGTTTTAACAGCGAGACAGGCCCAGTGTTCCCCACCAGTATAGTGGTGTATCATGAGCCAACCAGCAACACCGTAATACAATTCCTGGCTCTCACATTGTCTCTAGCCTCACTGCAACTTCTGGTACCCCTCAGCTCACGCAGAGGGAAGGACCCTTCCCAAACTGTTTTAATACTGAATGATTTTCCCATGCAAGTTGTAAAGAAAACAGTGGAGAAGTGGATGTACCCTTAGGGTCTCTTGACAGGTCAATTCTGAAATGTGGCTGAGGAAGGCAAAACCCACAACAATGAAACTCACCCTTGTTAAGAGCTGTTCTTCTGCTCCAGTTGTGATACCACTGACAGGAAAACAAATTAACCCATCCCAGATACTGGTTCGAAATTGCTGAGTATATAAGAACCATTCTCCACCCTAAATACCCTTTCATTGGGCTGTTACGAGAAGAACGAGCACAGCATACAGCCCATAAAAGCATCCGTGCTCCAAAACATACTGCGGGTTCACCAGCTGGAGTAACTCTTCCCCCTACTCAGACTCACCATCCTTCTCTTCATCGGAGCCTCTGTCCAAGATGCCACTCTTACTAGGCAGACTCAGCCCAGCCAGGAGGGACTTCAACATTGCTAGGTCGCTGTTGTCCGATGATAGGTCACTGGGGGAAAGAGATGGCATGTTTAGCTTTCAGTAGCAGTAAGGGCACGAGGACAAGTTACAGCACGTTTATGTGCTCTAAAACGAACAGTTACTCAGAAGCAGAAACTAGATTTTTCCTTTCATTGTAGCTGGAGCTCAAATGCATTTTCCCCCTATCTGCAGGTGGGACCCTGCAGCCCCCGCCCAGGGAAAAGACCCTGCTGGGGTCTCTGGAAATAACTGCAGGGCACTACAATGCCTAAGCAGGACATTTAGACCATTATGTGAGTTGAAATCATTATCTGACTTCCTTGGGCTCCGTTTTCATCTTTAAAGAGGGATATGCTGCTCATCTCAATAGACTTAAAGGAGCCAAGGGTGAAAAAGTGCCATATTAATAGCTATTTTGTCACATCCTCTTGTTGTCTTCTGTCTGACTGGCTCATGTCAGCCTCACTGTGCAAACTCTCCATGAGCCAACCATGGGCTAACTGGAGTAAGGAAGCTTACTGGAGTGGATCCGAGTGCTTCTGCAAGAAGGAGACAGCTGCCTGAGCGTTGCACGTGATGTACTTGTGGATGAACTGGACAAACTTGCTGATGAAGGCAGCCAGGTGCCGCGAGGATTTTCTGTAGTTCTGAGAAAGGATCGAAAAGATGAGAGTTAACAAAAAAAGCAGTGATGCACTGCCCCATGCCGCACCTCTGGGGACCAGGGAGAAGCTTTTTGATCTCCTGCCTTCTCTTTAAGCTCTCCAAGGTATTTGATACACTTTTTTGGTTTTAGGTATATGAAGGTTTTCCCTTCAAATGGGAGAGAGCTGGGCTGGCCCCGTGTTACATGAGCTTCTCCATCTAGTGGCTGGCAGCCTGCACATGGAGAGGGACCAGGGACTTTCCTACCAGTAGCAGACGGATGAAGGACAGGAGACAGTCCCATAGTGCCGCCTGGTGCTCGTTCTGGAAGACCTGCGGCTGGAGCAGCTCCAGGATCCCCAGGACGTGGATGAAGAAGGTCAAGTGGTTCTGCTGCCTGAACTCCTGGAAATTGAGGTGAACGCGGCCGTGCAGCAGTGCTGCAATCATTGGCAAGTGCCTAAAATGCCAAACAGAAGAAAATCCAGATCTAGCCTCTTCCTAGAAACAGTTACACATTGTTACACCTCCTGTCCTGGAAGTCCCTGGAAGGAAGCATCCCTTATCCTCTCCCAGGGTTCTGGATTTGATCCCTGCATCCATAGAATCAGCAAGTCCCATTTCCCACCCGTATTCTGTTCTCTAGTCTCTAAGAAGGCTGTTTCCAGACAGACACAGAGCCAAAAGAAATGCTGCTCCATCATCCATATAATCCTCATTATAAGAGATATGACTTAGCTGCCCTTTCTCTTGACTTTTGTACGTGAATACGGATTCTGTCACAATCCTCATGATTGCTGCCAGTTTGTTCTCCTTCCAGGACAAGGGTGGATGCTTTTCGATGAACACCAGCCACACAGAAAGTGAAAGGGGAGAGTGGTACCTAAGGAGTAGGATGGGATGAGCCACAGCTAGCTTCCTGCAGGCCATATTGGCATCCCACACGCGGCTTTCGGATGACTTGGAGTCACTGGTGTCTGCGAGAAGGTTAATGAATCTGTGAACCAGGGCATCGAGCTAGAAGAAAAGTAATGAGTAAACAGTTAAGAAGTTTAAAGGACAATCAAGCCCCTGGCTCTTCAGCAATGTTTCCCAATTCCTTTCCAACTACAGAGGGTGTTAACAGAAATTATTTTCAGGTAGAATCTGCGAGCAGATGCAACGTTCCAGCTGGCACGGGATCTGAAGTCCACAGTCCCTACAGACATCAAAGTGAGATCAGACGCCTGCACACTTGTGCTTTACAGAAGCTTTTGGCACGCAGAAGCTTATGGAGCTTCTACTATCTTATAGAAGGACACTGCAAAATAAACCACACCTGAACTCTCTGCTCCTGAAAGCGCAGACAGGGAAGGGGCAACAGAAGAGCAAGGCAAAGAAACCAAAGTGACGCAGAAAGTTTTTGCCAGTCCTCTCGATTTAGACTGGGCACCAAGGTAACATCTGCTCTGGGTACACAACTGGAAAGGGGCTTTCCTATGCCTCTAACTTTACCTTGCAAGTGCTGCTGTCTCTGGCTCCTTCACTGGTGAGAAGCATCTCAGGCATAGGCACAAGGAGCTCGGGTAGTTGCAGGTATATCTGAAGCAGAAGGTCCTGGCAGCATTTTCCCACAGAACTGAACGAAAAAGGGAGAGTTCAGTCACTGGTTACTACATTAGTTCAACCAGCAAACATCCCAGACCCATCAGATTAGTAACAGCCTTCCTGCATATGGTGAACAGACTGTGTAAAAGAGCAGCCACTGCTAATGTGAATCAGTGCTTTTTCAGTCTTTGCTTCTTTTGAACTACTCAAATCATTCACAGTCTACAGGGATCCACACACAGTCTATGGGGATCCACCATTAGACCATCTGGACTTAAAAAACTGCAGGTACAAAGTGGCACAGGACAAGAAAGCTCTGCTTACGTCTCCAGAGAAGAGTTTCTGTGTACGGTACTCATAGTCATTCCCACCCAAACTGGAAGAGTAGTCAGAAGCACACCGTTCAGACTAGCCAGCCTGTTCTCTACACGCTTTGCCCTCCATAGTTCCCTGGCACAGTCTGCACTGGGAGGCAGTACAATGCAATGGCAATGGAGATTATTCAGTATCTTATCTAACGCCACCGTAAGCGAGGGTAGAATTAGGTCGGTTTGTTTCACTGCCACAAATACACCATCCTCCTGTTCTTCCCACAGCACTAACACAGCTGATAGGAAACAATCTAGTCTCTGTTCAGCTTTGAGAGCAATCATAATGGTCAGAAGCAGGATGCATTAGAAGCAGTGATTCAAGGGATGAGTAGACAAGAAATCCCACGTTAGGAACTGCCAATTAAAAATAACCACTGACTTACAAAACAAAAAAACAACACAACAAAAAACATGGCAAGCATTTTTGTCCTGAAGTCCTAAAAACAAAAGGGCCTTGAAATGGAACTTTAAAAACCCACCTTCCTGATCCAAGTACCACTTAAAATGACAAGTAACTACAATGCTCCCCATTTGCAACCCACCTGCTTCCCCACTGCTGGATGCAGCTGGTCAGATACTCCGCTACTTTTTTGATGCTCTCAAGGTCCCCATGAGAACAACTGAGCAACAAAGGCAGTCGAGACTGGATGAGTGTGCAGGAGGCCTCTTCTGCGTTCTGGTATCTGGTTTCTGCTTCAGCCAGGATCAGCTCCACCATGCTGATCAATTCTGAAGCCTTTAGGTGGAGCACAAATTCCTCACGGCGCTTCTGTAATGCAAGAGAACACCCAAAAATGAATCCAAACTGAATCCCCTAGATCCTTAGTTCCTTCTAGTCACGCTTTCCCCAACTGGAATGAATCATAGAATCGTAGAATGGTTTAGGTTGGAAGGGACCTTGAAGATCATCGAATTCCAAGCCCCCTGCCATAGGCAGGGACGCCTCCCACCAGCCCAGGTGAACTAGAACTAGACTCAAGACCTGCCCTGTATCTAGAGCTCTGAAAGCATGCGCCACAGCCCAAAATGAAACCTCTTTACCCCTCTTCTACTGCTGAACTCATTTACTTCCATCTCAGCATGCGTGATGGGTCAGAAACCACAATTCAGTCACCAAACCAAAGAAATTCCTCTGTGGAGAAGAGGTGCAACCCTCTTTTCTTGGTTAAATGGGAATTATCCCACACTGGGTTTTAGCTTGCTCACCACTGTAGCCTTGTGCGTAGATCTTTAACGGCTATTGCAGCAACTGCTGCAGGAGCTGCAGAGGAAATGCCAAGTGGGCAAACTTATGTGTGTTCATATCAGCTTTTTGGACTCAAAATTGCCACTGTAATATGTAACACAGCAGAGCAGCTCAGTAATCAGCTGAGGTACAGGCAGCAAACTTGGCACGCTGCACCTGTATCACTCCAGCCACCTCTTGGGCCATGGAAAAATCAGGCATTGTGAAAGCATCCAGAGAGCATCCTCTCGCTCCATCCAGAGAGGAATCTTGGAAGAACTGAACCGCTACCTGAGGAGTTCTTTGGTCCCTTCCCTGCCAGATCCGAGGAATGTGAATACAGGCCCACAAGAAATCCAAGGATGCCGTTGGGTCAAACCTGCCAGAAGACAAAAGAAGACAGATTTGCAATTAGAGTCAACGCAGCCCTCAGGCAGCACACAAACACATGGCAGCGTCTCTAAACGTCATGAGAACTGTGAAGAAAGAAACATCTGCAAATGTAAAAATAGGATCCATTAAGTCCCGAGAAGGGGTTGGTTCTGTTCCCAGATTATGACTAAATATTTGTTGCAATAAGCACAGCACAGGGTATGGAGCTGAACAAATGGCATTCAGCAAGAGCGTGGTGGCTACATGGAGTCTTGCACCACAAGGCCAGAAGTTGGTCATCAACACAAACAATTGGTACAATCAGACCAGTGACCTTACTGTCCCAGTGTGCAGAACGTCCTATCCCGGCTGTTATCCTGGATTGCAGAAATTAACGAAGCTGTTAGTGAGCAAGAGATAAATAACAAAATAATAAGCAAACTGAAATCCTGCTAGCTTTAGAAGTATTGCTAGTTTAGTCATGTCCTGAATTACTACTATTAGGTGTTAGCATTTCCCGGTCCATAAGCTTAACAAGTTTAACCAAGATACTACTACAGTGGCACTTCACTATTTGAGAGCAATGTATAGAAGCTGAGAGCTAGGGCTGCTCCAGAGATCAGAACTGGGAGCCTGGTGCCAGGAAGGGGGTTAGAAAAAGGCTGTTAATGGAGTTTAGTACGACCAAAAGATCCAGCAGAGCCTGCCCAGGTACAGAAACTGCCGTCAGTTTGCTATCCGAGCCATCTTTCAAACCCCATGTTCATAAAGATTATCAACAAGGGCAATGCTAGATGGATTACCCACCGATTAGCACTTCCTGTTTAGAACACAGCCAAATCTTTATGTACTGCTTTCATCAAACAGCAGGTAATATTTATATCAAGGTACACAAATCAGCAGGACTGAAATCAGCATCCTTCTCACAAAGCCTGTTTTTGGCTGGGTTACATCTCCTGGCAGACACACCGTGGAATGCGGCAGCTCTTGTTCTCAGCTTCTGTTCTCTCTCAGACACAATAAGTCGCGCAACTCAAAACTCCTTGCTAGGTCTGAAAAACAAGACTCACCTTTGCTCCCGGTTTCTGCCAAGCAGAAGCCTGATGCACTGGTGGAGCGTGGTCCAGCTGGACTGGTGAGTGAGAAGAGCCAAGAGGTACGGGCGGAAGGAGGGCACCTGGGACCCTGCCTGAAAGGACCAAACACAGAAGAGATGTAACAAAGAGATCCTTGCTGCAAGGTGGATGGATGTAGGACATACTGTATATCACAGTGTATATCACAGAAGGATGATGATCCAGGCAGACAGACAGCACAGAAGACAACACGTGGATTTAGGATTTGAATTGCAGTACTTTCTAACAGAACATGGCATCAGCCGTGAAATTCAGTTTTAGTCTTAGCTTCGGCATAGCACTTCTGGGCAAGCTATTTATCTGCCTGCAAAAATACCAATGAAAACACAGCTGGCTCAGCTATTATGGGACTATGTTGTGTCTGTAAAGCACTTTGAAGTCCTGAAAAGAACACAGCTGAGGAAATATAAAGATAACATGAAACATAAGCCTTGCACTGAGAAGGATGCACCAGAATTCGCCCCCCAGTCAGCCTGTACTGCTTTGGAACTGGTATAGCAACATGTGGCAAAACATAAAACTACCCCTTGCCCCATTTCCAGGTGCAGGTCAGTACCCCAGAAAGGTGGTTTTAGCACAGTAGTCCCTCTGCCCAACAACTCTTACTTTGTTCCAGGAGAACAGTAGCTTCTGCTGCAGATCAGGGCAGCTGCTGATCACCTCTGGGTCCAGCATCTCCAGCCAGTCATTAAGAAGGCCAGAGGAGGGCCCTAGCCAAGGTGCTTCAGTACTGAGGAGAAAAGAAAGCCAATATCAGTGGTGATGTCATGAACCCAGACCTACGAGTGAAATCCCATCATTGCCTAAGCTCACCTGCAACTCTCCAGCTCCTTCTTCACTGGTGTTTCTTCTTTGTCCTGGAGCAACAAGGAGCTCACCACAGCAATCGGTTTCATGGCAGGAAACCTGGCAGTGGTCTCAACAGTAGCTGAGAAGAGGACAGTCAGGAGTTCCTCCAAGTACAGAGAGTGAGTTTCAATCAGACCTTGAAGGACTAGCAGAGGGAGAAAGATGTCACTGGTCAACTTCAGGATGTGGTGAAAACTATGGAACCATAGAAGATTATCATGAAGGCAATCAGCCCAGCATTCCCGAGAGCCTGGCTCACTAAGGAAGAGGGAAGCCATTTTTATCTGGGATAGTAGGCTTCTATTTCTTATTTTGTTAGTGGAAACTACCAGTTTGCCGAGAGACTTAATCCCAGCCCCAGATCACAGTTCATAAACCCACATACCAGCGCAGGGGAAGGAGGTGATACAAGATAGGACCAAGTTTAGATCAGTTCACATTTTCTGATCCAGGCAGAAGGCAGCTTCCCACAGCCTGCACAGTAGGCTCTCCCTTGCTGGGCTGGAAGTTCAACCTGCTGCCGCAACAGGGGAGGAGAGCAGAAGGACAGCCATACCTTTGCTGATGAGCTCTGGCTCCACATTACACTTCTCTCCTGATTTCAGGGTTGCAATGATGGCACGTACCGTGGAGCTGATCAAGTCAGGGTCACGACGGAAAGTCAGAGCTTCTGTGAGGTGCAAGAAGCCACCTCGAACTGCAAAGAAATCACATTGGCATCACAGGGCCAAGCCAGCCCCCACGCCAGGCTTCCCTTTTACAGATGTCACACGTGGCTCCAGAGCACAACTACTCATACATACAAACACACTATGCTCTACTGCCATTTTACTCCCACCAAAACCCTTGACAGCTCCTCTGCATGTTACAGGAAAATGTGGTTAAGAGAAAACTCTACAACCACAAACCCACTTCCATGCAAAGCTCTTGGTTATGGACTCCTCCTCCCAACAGATGGCAGGTGATAAACAACTCTACAAGTCACGATGTGACCTTGTTCCAGAGGCATTCTTGCACGCTGATCTTTCAGGACTACAGCTAGCAGAGAATTCCTGACCTGAGCAATAGGAAAGATCTGCTGTGCTTGCTGAGATGCTCCCAGGTGCCTACTGCAAACCCCCAGAGCTTGTCTGCATCCCCATGGAGTTTATATAGCACAGTACAAAACCTCTCTTTGCTACTCCTAAGAATACCTCTCTAAAAGGCAGCCCACCCTACTTTCTGCTCTGGGTGCAGTTTTGTTTCTGTCCCTTTCCTGTCCCAATCTGAGTCCCATAAGCTGCACAATGTCAGTACCATCACTGATCCTGTGCCTTGAGGAGTACTGCACAGCAAAGGCCTTCAGCTGAGCACGCAGAGGACCATCTTCCACTGCAGGGTTCTCCAACCACTGCAGCATCTGCATGAGGACTTTGAAGAAGAGCGAGGAGAAGGCGGTGTCTTGTGGCATGCAGCGCTGTGGAGTGCACCAAAAGAGACCTGCTTATACACACTTCAAGAATACAACAAAGATAGCAAGAAAGATGCAGATAGTGGCACATACTGCCAAGAATACACAGAGCACACCTACTCTGTTGGACCACAGCTCACTCAAATCAAGACAGCAGCTTCTAGTGTACAAATGCAAGGCAGAAGACTCAGTCAACACTCACAATACCTCTCCCAGCATAACTAAGGGTAACTTTGTGCCTTCTTTCATTGTGATGAAAGGAATGAGATATTTCATCGAGTAACTCGCAGCCTGCTCTGAAGACTTCTTTAAGGAATTAGAGACTTCAGCTCTCAAGCCATCTGCAAATGCCTCAGCTTGCAAGACACGTCCATGCTATAAAACACCACAGACTAGAGAATGCAAAACCAGAGACCCACAGCTGCGAATCCACAGTGCTGCAGTGTTACCAGACCAGGCAGGGTACACCTCACCCTACATGTAAACCCCATTGCTCAGCAGTGCTAGGGCAACGTGGCCAGCTGGCATGCAGATGCCTATGTCCAGGCAACTTGAGTCCCTCTGTGTCATGCTCCCCAAGCTGTATTTCCAGCATTACACAGGCAGAAGGTCTACACACGACACGGCAGATTTCCCGTTTCCTCCTCACCCCTCTTTGTTCAATGCTACAAAGATTCTTGTCCTACAGTGCTCACCTGATACTGGTACAACTGGCGCATCAGTGGGCAGGAGATGAAGTGGTTACGATGCATGGCCATCACCAACGCCCCGCTGTGCGGGGAGTTCATCAGTGCAGCTACTGCCTGGAGAAGTCGTGCTGTGATCCCGGTCACCTGTGTGTTCCCTTGGCGGATGCGAGCCAGTTCCTGCCCCAGGGCCTGCTGCAACGCCAGGGCAAGCGGGCGCAGGTTCGAATTCTGCCATCGGGGGTCTGGATTTAGTGGGAAAAGCTGGTAGGGTACAGAAGGGAGTAAGTTTATGGGAGCAAATGAAAGGACTTGCGATACCATAAATAGGATGCTGAGGCAGAGGACTGATTTAACTTGTACAATTATACTGACTGTGGGCTAACTGGAACCTTCTGATACAGCTTTCTCAATATTTTAGTGCCTGGTACAGGAACAGGCGCAGCATCTATGCAGCCCCAACATGACTATCAATACTGACGCTGTGGGGGAACCACCATACTACACAAATACAGGCAACCAGCTTGGCCAATTAATTCCCTGTAGGCTCCTTCTGGAGTCAATGGAGAGAGGGAAGCTCTACAAGCAGACAAGCCAGAGTACAAATGCTGTTTGCACACAGCTTTGCTGCCAAGGCCCTGCGAGCATTTCACAAATCCTCCATCCACTGCTGAGAGGAAAGGCACTATACACAGAACAAACAAGGTGCAGAGACAGTAACAGGCTGGTAGGCACTGACAGTATTAGGCATGATCAAAAGCCACATCATGTTCAAACCACAAGAAAAAAAAATCCTTCCTGTATCAATTCCACCAGGCTGTAATTGTGCAGCCTCATGGCATGCAGGGCTTTCACACTTATTGCCTACAAACCCTGCAGGAGGAAGGGGTCAGAAGATGCAAGGATAGGGGAAACGGATTTTTTTTAAAGCTGCTGCAAGGAAGTAGCTGATCAGCTAGAGGTTATACCAGTACCTGCAGAAAGATGCCTGCTAGGTCATCTTCTGGGCCCAGAACCCGGACCTGGCTTAAGGCCCGGATCCGGCTCTGGCCTTGAGAGTTCTCAGGACTAGATTTTGACCTTGCAGCCTCAGCGCTGTCTGTAAGAGGAATAAAAGAAAAGAAAGAAAAATGCCATTATGGTAGCTAGTACCTGGAGCCCCGACAATGGATCACCTTCAACTTTACAGTCTCTAACTACCAAGGAATTCAATAGCTTTTCTCTGAAGCCAAGCAAGACCCATTTTTCCATACCTCTTTGAACAACTCATTGTAGTAAACTCCAAGAATATTGGAATTTCATCCTTTGCCAGGAGTGAAAAACTCTAGCAAGGGCTGGTGTCTAACTGTAGCTTGCTGATACACTGCAACGCAAGCCCTCTTGAAAGGCAGCTTTTCCCACCCCTCTCAACAGAAACAGGGGAAAGAAGTTTGGAAGATGACTTTGATATTTGGAACTCTAGGCTATCCCAGGCAGTACCTCGTCGGGCTGGTAAGGAGGCAGTGAGCAGGGAGTGGAAAGTCTGGCCTCCTGTCGCTCCTCTCTCATGTTGAACCTCCACAAGGTGAGCCATGTAGTCTGAAAAGGGACAAAATATGAACACATCATCATCTCGCCCTCCTTATTAAAGCAAGACAAAATTGGTTGATGTTTTTAGCGCTCCCACAGTGAAGGGAATTTGCTGTTCCCATGGACTTTGTAAACACGATGCTTTTAAGCCTTGTTTTTTCATAAGTTAGCCCCCAAATTACTTTTTAGACTCTGTACAATCCAATCCACAAAATTCTTCTCTACTTTAAGAAATACAGCCAAGGGCCATCCAGACAAGCTCCAGGGAGATGTCTATAGTGACAACAAGCTGCCAAAGCAGACTGTGCACAGAGTTTGCTGAACTAGTTTGGATTTTGCCAAGGAAGTCACAGGAGATACTCATGAAAACCGTTCAAGAAAAAGTAAAATGCTCAGTCAGCCTCAAACGAAGCTCTTACTCTTGTCCATGATGTTCTGCTCCAGCGTCTGTGGGTCATGAGATACTGCCTGATCCAGGTACTGCAGAAGTTTGCTCATGCTGGAAACTGGGATTCCAAAGGACTGAACGAAGAGAAGCAGCTGCTGCGGCTCCAGGTCCTGCAGGGCTGAAATACACAAACACTGAGTCCACAGACCTCTGAATTGCTCACAGAGGGTCATCTTTATTACCTGATCTTTGTGCTGTTGGCTGGACCAACAGTGACACTTTAATGGCAGGGCTGCAGAGAGCCTAAAGCCAGCAGTCTGACAGCTGCCTACTATGTTTTCTTTGCTCTGCAAGTCATTGCCTTCTTATTGCATCATCCAGTTAATTCACTCACTGGCTAATTTGATCTTCTGTTTAATTTGATCAAAACCTCAGGAACCCAATCATTCGTATTAAAAAATAACTTCCACCCTATCTGTTGATGGCTGCAGGCAGGAATTATTGAATAATTCAATCACTGGCTATAGAGAGCTGTCATTTAATTAGTAAGAAAGGAATGAAAGCTCTGAATACCAAGAAGAAAAACAGCACTGATGAGCCGTGCAAGGGTAAAAGTAACTACAGGTATAGCTTACATCCTTCAGACACGGCTCTCCATATTGCAAGCACACCGTGCCCTACGGAAGCAGTGCTGTGCCTGTTGTCTGGCGACTGCACAGCTTAGTTCAATCTGAATTGTAACAAAGGTGCCACTCCAATTCAGAGCCCCCCGTTTCCTTTAAAATACACAGAAAGCGCAATATCCACACATACTAGCTCTCCTACTTTAAAAGTAAGTGACTGCATATAAAAGCCAGCAAGATTCAGCACTTGGATCAGAGTGGGAGGAAATGCCTTCCAAAAGCTCTACCAAAGGCACTGACCGCCTCTTCAGTCCCAGCTTTCACTGAGTTCTGCTCTTAATGCTGTGGTTAACCTGGGGGGTCTGATGGTTAGCGAGGTTGTATCAGTTCTCAAACCCTTATTCCAGGAACTACACATCATGGCTGAGTAGGGAATCACCCTGGGACATCCTATAACGTTGACAGCCCCTCATCTATTGTACGTTTAGATCCTGACTGTCACAAAATCCAGAGACACGCCGCTTTCTAAATCCAAGCTCCCTGCTCAGCTGCAGGGTCTGCAGTGACTGCCACCCCCACCCAGAGGCAGCCCAAGCAGGATGGCTGCGCACACAGAGGACTTGAGCAGGGAAGCCTCTCTCTTTCCTTTCGGGAAGGTCTGAAACACTAACAAACATCCCACAGGCTCACCTGCATCCACAAGACGTGGGACCTCAGAGCGGATCATACGCAGTTTTAGCCAGTCGGGGAGCAGCAGAGCCTCCTCTGAGGTGTCAACCAGAAAAGCGGTAGGAAGGGGCTTTTTCTCCGGGAACCATATATCCAGTAAGGTGTAAAAATCACCATCCCCTGCTTAAGAGTGAATGCAAAATTATCTCCTGCATTCATAAGCACCTAGAACACGCTACCCTCCTCTATACAAATCAATACACCAAGACACTTTCTTGTTCAAAGGTTAGAGACAACTTGGGAATAAAAATGTGAACTACACATCTGAGTGCCCAGTTCTCACGCTACACAAAGTCCCCGAGTCCTTCTTGCTTAGCAGGGAGGGACACACCATCATTCTAATATTTCCTGCTGTCTGCAGAAGTAAAAAATAAGCCTGCAAATCCTTCACTCTGTGCAGCAATATTCTGATAGATCTTACAGCTACAAACAAATATTGCCAGGGACAAGCCTTGGAGTTGAAGGATTAACACCTGCCTGACCTGTCTGGAGATGGCATATAGAGGAAAGGCTCTCTCTTGTCCATGACCCCTTGAATAAATCTGAGAACACTTCACTAACCTTGAGGTGGCCCTAGTGTCAGGAGAATAACCATGGCATGAACCACAAGGATGTGCATAGTGGCTGTTTCCCCACTAGTCCAGCGAAGGAACACCTGATCCTGGGACTCTGACTGGAAAAACAAAGAAAAAAAAAAAAGGATGAACAACACTGGGGAGAGAAAGGAGATCTGTGAGATTCTGATGAAAGGGGAACATGAGAATGGACAAATTTGGTCAGACCAAAGTTCAGCCTAGCCCAGTATCTGCAACAGTGGCCACAAAAGATACTCAAGGAAAAGTTAAAGAAAGCTCTTCATGTACACATACGCTTGGCTCTGATACTATGCCAACCTCCAATTATTTTCAGATGAGGGAATTCTTGAACCAGACATGGTTTCTACATACTTAGTAACCCATAATGGGCTTCTCTTTTGTTAACTTGTCCTGTTTCTTCTACCTGCTTAAGAAAGGCAGGGAGGCACTCACCCAGCTGTACACCTCCTCGCCCTCCTTACTCTGGCGCATGCGTTTGATGTAGCGAGAAAAGATGGAGAGAAGAGCAACAAGCACTGCATCTGATTCAGCACAGTACGAGAGCTTGGAGAAGAGGTGAGACATGATGGTAGAGCGTTCCACGATGAGTCGGGCTACATCCTGCAAGGGGAAAAGATCCACGAGGTCTTTACTGAACAATGTAGGCACATCCTCCTGTTTCATTGCATCACATTCTCCGGTTTCCATCATCAGCCCAGTTAACACCACTCTGGAGATGAACATGTGGAGTCAAGAGTAAAACCGTCACAACAGGGTAAACACCAGTGCTTTGCATGCATCATGTGATACCTTACAGCGTCCCCACTTGTAGCACAGCTGCATTCTGATGCATCCCATTACAAAGTGAGCATTTACCTAGTAAAAATCTGCATTTCTATGAACAAACAGATCTATTGACTCGTCATTTAACATTCTCCACATATCTAAACAGATCTATGCAGGCAGAAAAAACACATGAGCCTCTAGATCCGTGCAAAAAGATTGTTATGAAGGATGTAGTTCAATGGACTTAAAAGCAGTGAAAAAAAGCACCCAGAGATAGAACAATGAAAAAAACCCCACTGTATAAAAGCCATTAAAAAAATAATAAAATCACCAAAATCTTTAAAAAAATTAGAAATCCAATTCTGGTTATAGGAGAGTGCACATCCCACCACTATGGTTCCTGACTTCCCGTTCTCTCCCCAGATACACGTGACTGCGGGTTTAGCACCTGCTTACTTGTGAAACACAACCAGGTGGTGGGATTTCCTTCAAATCACTGTCCACTCTTGCATTCCCCATACCATCTGAGATGGGCTGCTGGACTGGAGGTTATTGCTCTGGTATCATTTCATGATATGAAACCAAAGACACAGGTTGTCTTGCAACACATACGCAGAAACACAAACATGCAGTTAACAGATTTATACGCTCCCAAGAACCTCATCGTGCTGGTAGAGCAAGTCACATGTCCACCACTGTCCTGAGACACGCCAGCTCTCCCCCGTGCAATCCCTCCGCCCTTGCAACCCGGCCTCTCACCAGAGCGAGGTCATTGTGCTGTCCCTGCTCCTCCACCGGGGCGTGCTGGGAGAGGTACACCAGGTAAGCACTGATGGTCTGGGGATCCGTCTCCATGTGGATGGCCTAGAACGAGAACTCCTCTCGTTAGAAATCAGGATTTAACGAAAACAAGCACCAACATAAGAACAATTCTTCTGCAAGCATACAAACATGCCAATACCATGCCCACACGCAGTTTGCTCAGATTTGTTTTAGCAGGAGTAGGACAAAGAATAAGCTGGTCACTTATCCCGTCCAGCTACTCACACCCACCTGTTGCAAGGCAAGAGCTGTTGTTGCTCTAACGCTGTCAAACAGCGGCAGCCTCGGGAGGTCTCTCAGCAGCCACTGATATCCCTGCAGCAGTTCAGAATCACCAGAGTCCTCTTCCATGGGGTGATCTTTCTCCTCTCCATCACGCAGTCCCCCTTCGGAGAGCACCAAGGACAGGCCCTGCAGAAGTCACACGGACAGGCATTGCATTTGAAGCCACAGCTGGACCACTAGTTTCATACCAGTGAATATAACAGAAACAAGCTTCAAACGTCATGGAACGATCCAAATGCAGCACACAACAGGTTTCATATCTCATACAATGTGTTTGCTTGACAGCTACCCTGCATGAAGGTTCAGTCTTCTGTAAGCATAATCTTTTTGAGCTCTCTGCAGTTCTGCTTGCCTTGACTGTGCTCTAGAGCACCAGGCACTCACTCATTTACATTCCCCACAGACAACAGCTGCTGCCAATTACGCCATGTAGCACACAATCTGCTGAGTCTACACCTGAACTTCACAGGAAACATAGCAAAATCCAGCTCTATCTTAAGAAAAGTACTACTTGGCTGTTGAACAAAGAAGGCTTCTGAGCAGCAGGGAACAGAAGTGCATTCGATGGGGTTTGGAGATTGAGACAAGTTACTGAAGAAGGATGACATGAAACAATTTCACTGCGCTGACTCTGGACTCATAAGAATCCAGGACTCTGCCCTCAGGTTCTGACAAACCCTAGTCGAGAAGATTTTCATTTTGCTCACCTTCATGGCCAAGACCCGTGAGGCCACCTGGGAGGAACTCAGGCGTCGTAGGAAATAGTCAAGCACCTCGCAGGTTGTCTGTTCATCTGCTTTGGGACCCAAGAGCAAGTCTTGCAACCGTCCAAGCAACTGCCTTTGTTTCTGTTGTCTCTGTGGAGCAAGAAGTTGGCCTCTCCAATGAAATCAAATCCAGGATGCACAGAAAGTAGGTAACAGGACTGATCCCCAGGAGACTACTCACCTGGCGTTTCTTGGCACGCTGCTCCTTACTCTCGCCCTCCTCCTCTTCTTCACCTGAGGTCGATTCATCAGCAGCATCATGAAGCAGGAACTCACAAAGGCACTGCACAGGTAGGACATCCAAGGAGCCCTCGCTGGACTGAACCAGATCTGCCAACCACGGCATTGACTGCGATGAGGCCTAGGAAGCAGGAGAACAACAACGCAAGATCAGCAGAACATAGGTGCAGCACACTGACCATTTAATTCCTGAGCAGTAAACCACCTTCCCCTGCATCTTACTTAGCTTCCTTTGGCCCCTCACTCTGCTCAAGCTTCAGAGACGAGGGATCAGATCCTGACACAGCCAAGCCACCGTGGGAGCTCACCTGTCTTTGAATGATGTTGAGAAGAAAGTCAGGATGACGACTGCGACACAGGAGGTGGCCCAAGCGAAGCGACTGGTTCAGGCTTTTCACCTGCTCCAGGACATGTGGTGGAGGTCTGCGCGGGGGGCCCCTGCCAGAGAAACACGAAGTTATCCACAGGCAGACATACTTTCACTCTGCTGTTGATGACAATCAGTCAAAGAAGTAGAGTGTGAGGGCCACACGCAGGCGGCAACAGAAGGACAAGGACCAAACATGACACATATCTCACAGGCTACCAAATCCCAGGGCTCTTCTTGCCCACATCAACCACCCTATGAGCAGTAGGGTTTCCTAACGAGCATTAACTGGGATTTCATTATGGCACCAGACTGCAGAAGGCTACTTACTGAGGGTCCAGACTTGTCAGCTGGGACAGCAAGAGGCTGCTGCTCTCTGTAATTGTTTGTTTCGTGGATGCAGCAGCCAGATGACCCTCAAATGCCAGAATCTCCTGTTTTTCTCTCTGGGAGATTTGAAGTTCACGATTAATCATCTCTGTGCGTGTTTCCTCATCCGTCAAGGTACATTGAGGATAGGAATAATTACTGAGAAAATAAGTTAAAAAAGAAAATGGTTATTTCGGCCTATTCAAAACTCACTAACCACAGTCAGAAAGTCCCCGGGACCTCAGCTCCATTAGGCAACACAGAAAAGACAAGGCAGCTTCCCAGCAGGGCCAGGGAGATCGAGACCTTTTCAGCAAGGCACACCACAATCGTCCCTCCCTTTTCCTCAGCTTTATTCCCTTGCTTATAATATTTCGGTTAGGAGGAGGCACCTTTCCCACTCAAACTGCAGCGCTGCTGCCAGCCAGCTTATTTTACACCAGTCCCACTGGAAAGGAAGGAGCCAGCTGGCACAAACTTCATTCAAAAATACGTGGGTTTGGTGGCCTATTTGATTTATGTAGGGATTTAAGCGTACTAACTTGGTCATGACCATTTCCATGAGCATCTTCAGAGAAGGGTACTCCTCCCATGCAGCCAGACCTGCAGCAGAGAAGGGCAATCAGTGATACAGGAAAAAAAGTGAGGGTCTTTATATATATTTTAACACGCTCTAAGGTGGGGAGACACACAACAAACTCACTTTGGAACAGCTCACCACGCTTAGAGCACAGACAACGTGATTCCAGCCACATGCTGGTCCAAACCCCCACACTGTGTATTTTTGCACATGCAGGGAATACACAGTTAGTAACTGCAGTTATCTCCCCAACCCGGGACATGCCTTATATACAGGCAACCAGATTTCAGCAGACAGCACCCTGACCAATTTTTACAGAACTAGTATCCTGAAAAACATCCACACTCACCAATGTTTTCAGGATTGAATGCAGCCACTACAAGCAGGAGAGGCCAGGCTTTCCAGTAGAGGGTAGAAATAGCTAGATTTGGAGGCTGGTACCTGCAAATGCCATCAACAGATATGAGTGGTCGGATTTGGTTACTTAAGGCCACCCCAAGACTGCTTTTCTCCTTAATCACGCACTGTTTAGATTCAGCCACACCAGTTCAGTGGTTTTCAAACAAAAACCTCAGGAGGGACAGCAGGGTTCAGCTGAAAATTTCTAGAGCAGAAAGATCAGAGTGCTTGCAGAGGAAAGTCCATTCCATGATGCAAGTCTTAAACTGCCATAGAGCAAGTCCCACCTGAACATGACATTGAAAAGGTTTCCTCACGATTTTGTTATTACAAATTGTAATAGGGAAAAGCATCTTAAAACCTGTGAGCTGGGATTGTTAGTCACAAGGTGAAAATGAACTAGATCACAACAAGATTATCTATGTAATAAGCCTTACCCTGGGGGTAGCTGGATGTTCTCTGGATGGTGATAAGTGCAAAGATTTAAGACCGCATCGATCAGCTGGATTCTTTCCACCCTCAGGACCTCGACATCTGGAGGAGAAGAAAAGACTAAGCAAGTTATTGACCTGTCTACCTGGCCAAAAGTCCTTCAAGAAAAGCATCACAGTATAACAAAAATTTTACTTCAAGCAACTATGTTATTGTGGGCTTGTTCTCATGATATTACAGGAACAAAACCCAACAACACTCCAAAAGCAGCAACACTTAAAAAAGCTACAAGTCAATATATATGGATATTGAGCTTTTCAGCTGCAATTTGGTTTAAATTCTTAAGGGCAGGGTTTTTTTTCCCAAATGCATCCAATACTGGTATCTTTTTCAGAACTCAGATACATTCCTTCAGGTAAGCCCTGAATCTGTTCAGAACTTCTGGGGCTCAGAGGAACTAAAAGTGCATTTTAACTTTGTTGCAAGTTTTCAGACTCGCCTTAACTTAACTCTGAGTCTTCCAGTATTTGAAATGGCGCAGCATTTAAAATGCCATCCTGAGAGGCTGGACACATTTTCACAGGATATTCTAAGTCTAGCTCATTCCACTTGTACTGACCAGATCTGGACTAGACTTTGCTATTAATCAGTCAGCACTAAGAGCACATAAGATGCTTTAGAATCAAACTCTGCCAACCCCCTCAACTCTGACACAAACACGTATCGCTCAACTGAATGGACACGCTCTCCAAGGATGCAGGAATTAGGACAAATGCTGAATGAATTCATAAAAGGGGTAAGAGTTAAGGCTGCTTTTGTAACTGCTATTCTGTAACAGTGCTTGAATAATGAAATTGGGAGGAGCATACCATACATGGGTTAATTACTTTAACTTTCAACCCTTTCATTTTTGCATTGCCTACAAAATTTCTATTCATCTCACGGTATGTATAAAGGACTAAATTGAATTTAAAAATGCTAACTCAAAACTTTGGGTGGTTATTCACAGTCCTTCATCCTCAACACAACCAGTAATTTCCCAAACACTCCCTGACAGAAAATTAGTAACAGGGAGAAACAGGAGGAGAAAATAAGAAGCTTCTCTAGTGAGAAAGCAACAGCAACACGTATCTGGCTTTGAGCCAAATGCTTAGCCATCATGACTAAAACATGCTTGAAGTGATGCAAAAGCTTTTTGGTGCATGGTAGGAGCCGCCTCAGCCCTGGGTGCCAATAAGAGGACATGTAGACAGAAGTAACCACTTGCTGGCTGGAGCTTTGTGCAGTCTTACCGTCTGCTTGCACAGCCGCAGCGCGCTTCACCAAGTGGTCAGCGAGCTCCATGGCATCCGCAGGGCCAAGAGGAAGGTCCCGCGACAAACCGATCACAAGGATCCGCATCAGCGTGTCTTCAAGGATGGGCACCTCAGAGCAGAGGCGAAGGAAGAAGCTGCATGAGACACGAGACATCAATAACGCTTCTTTTGACAGCGTGAGGGTTCCTGAAACCCTCCACAGACCCTAGAGCTCATCTGAGCAGAAGATAAATCACAGCTTAGTTTACGTGTCCTTCCCTGGTCTCCAGCTCCAAATGCAACTACCTGAAACAAATTGTTTCATGGAATATTACTCACGGTGTCTTGTACCGGTACACTTCAGCCTGTTTGAGTCTGAGCTCCCTAAGGTTACCCCAGTAAAAACCATACAGTGCAGGGCTGCCCTTCTTACAATTACAGAATCAATATACAGAACAGCTTGGCACAGCAAACAGGAATGAAGGAGGAAGAGGAACAGATGGAGAATGGAGCAACATCCCTCAATTTTAAAGCAATGTAACAGATGAAGAAAATCTAAGCACAGTTCCAAGACTTTCCAACACAGAACTATATAAGGAACACCAGAAAACAAAATTCCTCTGCAGCCAGCTACAGCATCTCTGCGCCTGTACCCAGCTCTAGGGCACACACTCACTTGCGGTCACTCTCAGGGGGCCAGTTGTCCCATTTGTAGTAGGTTTCTGGCTGTTCTGTGAAGAGCACCTTGTGGAGGCTGCAGAGGTGAAGAGGACAGTAAATATCATCTGTGTGAGGCTCAAGAATACATTCAACAGTTCAGTCTCCCCAAACTCCTGCCAGTGCTTCCCATCCTACACAGGAAGGAACGCCCTCAGATAAGCTAGTCTAGCAAAAGTAACAAGGCAAATCACAACAGAGAGGACTACACAGGATGGGCATTGGGCATTTACACTTCCAGGGAACAATGTTCCAGTGAACAGATACTATTAATTCTGGCTTGACCTGCTTCAGTAACGCCTTGAGGCAGACCCCAGGATATAACCAGAAGCAGGCAGAGAAGACAGGACTATCAATCTGGTTCTACAGAGCCCTCAACTGTACAGCCTGAAAAAGCATGTCAGACAAAAGAACAAGTGGTCCACAAGGATCAAGCTCGGTCTTGGAAATTGGAAATTCCCTATTGGGTGGACCCAAATAATACAAATCAGAAATATTTTCCATTATCATGTATTTCTGGTAAGAGGATGCATCTGCAGGAATTCCTGAGAGGGAGACAGTCCCAGCCTGAACCCTGCTAAAACACTGTTTCTGCTCCCTGTCTGATGAGAGAAATCTAACCAAACCCTGGCACATGCATGGTTTTTCATAATGTGTCATACACTGTTGGGAAAGGGACTGGTTATGCACAGCAGATTACCAAGCTGACTCTCTTACCAGTGCACATAGTCCTTCGGAGCCAGCTTGCTGATAGATGGAACGACCGTGTGAAGCCACCAGACAGCATCTCGTTGGATAGCAGCAATTTGGTTCTGGAAAGAGCGTAGCACTTCCAGGTCTGTAAAACAGTAAGGTTACTTGTATCAGAACCCCATCAGGAGCCAAGCAGGAGAGGGTGACTGTTTCAAGACCGGATAGTAACTAAGGCTCCAAAGCATCAACAGCAAACCGGAGAGAGGTATATCAGGCAACCTTAAGCATCCCAACACCGACAGCACACGTGCTTCGCTTTCCGATATGCACTGCAACAAAACCCCGAGATGCAGCACGGACAAATGAGCCCTGTGAGAAGAAGACACCTGGGCAGTCACTTCAGTGCCACCCCAAAGGCCTGTCTTCTCAGCATTAGGTACTTGGCAATCCTTACGGCTGCCCCTCCAGGCGTGACCCAGTTCCTCAGTCCCTTCCCTACACAGTCCCCTTTCCCCAGCCTCTCAACCACTGCTTCCAGAGATACGAAAAGCACCTGTATATTCACCCAGTTGCGCAAATGGAACATCTGCCAACTGTGTCAGCCTCAGGATGCGAGCAAGCACCCCCGTGCCTCTGTTCAGAATGGAGGCTTACACCACTTCCTAACTCTTGCTGCAATGTTCCCACAACGCCAGCACTGCCAGAGGATATCTACCACGCTGCCCATCTTCAGAGGGAACCTAGATTGTTCTGCTTACTCTTTTTCTCTCCTTTGTCCCAAGCAATTCCAGCCTCCTTCACCTGGGCTGTGATACCAAGCATCATGGAGACAGCTAGCAGATCAGTTATGTGGATGACAAACCGCTCCTTAAAAAAAAAAAGCAAGTGAGTTAAATCAGTAATACCCAAAGCTGCCATCCAGAAAGTGTTTCATCATCAAAAATGACAGTCATGGATGTTTGGAAATGGGATGTAGGAGCACTGCTATGAAATGTGAGATACAAATACGGACTCACTCAAATAACAGAGCAAAAGAAAGAACGGCCAGGAAAAAAAAAAAGATATAGAAGACCAGTACACCATCCAGCAGCACAAAGGGCAAAGGAAGTGGTACCTTGAATTCCATTTCTGCGTACTGGGCCTCCTTCCGTTCCTGCATAAGACCCAGACAGAAGGCCTGGAAGTTGATCTCATGTTTTGTCTGTTTTATGATCTCTCGCAGCAGAGCCCGTGAAGCCCGCAGGTAATCATCCTTAGTAGTCAAAAGATCCTGGAACACCATTGCTAGGTACTGGGACCATACAGAAAGAGAAAACTTTCAATGCATTGTAATGTATCTGTACCCACAAAATGAAAAGTCACAAGGAAACAACGCTGGTGGTACGCCTGTCCTTCAGACCCCTGGGGAGCTATAATAACATTTCTCTCATGAAACCTCATTACCACAAGGCTGCTCACCCAGAATGCGGGAATTAGAAAACACCCATGAGCATTTACTCCTAACAAGTACGATAATATAATTTCAAAACAGTATAATACAGATCACAGAGTTCTCTGTGGAAAGATTTCATTTGAGCCTCAATTCAACTAAATCTCTCAGGCGGGGGTCTGGGATCACCATCAGTCACACAAGACACTACACCTACCTTCGGAGCTTGCTCTGAGCTATGCTGAAGCACAGTATACAGTATCTGCATGTTGTTGGGATTTCTTGCATTTGATAGCTCGTTGAAAATCACGAACTTAATTGTGGTGCCCAGGTTATCCCTGTGTGCATTCAGCAGCTCTCTGCAGGGGAAGACCAGAGGTTTCATTGCAGCTAGACCCACTGTTTTGATTTCTCTTTGAAGTATTTAACACACAAAAGCAAAGAGGATAGAGCAGCATGTATGTCCGGCAATATCAAAGGATTACTGAAAGACTTCCAGGTCAATGAAATTCATTTAACATTACACAGGTAACCCCATGGTCCAAGCTGGTATTTAAAACCATTATGCAGAGACACTGAGACCATCAAGGCGCTGGGCATGTCTTCCAGAGCGCTTTCTCTTCCCATCACAGACCCGGTCACCCACTCACCTGACACACAGCATGTAGTGGTTGAGAAGGACTTTTGGCTTGAGACGAATTTTGATGAGGTTGGAGATAACTTCCATGTCCTCTGAGCTGTGGGTGTTGCAGTTCATACAGACTGACATCAGCAAGTCCTGAGCTGGCTTGGTCAACTGCAGAGGAAGAACAGAAAGGCTACAGCCACCTGCCATCATGGATCAGAAACATAACTGGCACCCAGTATGCAGCCCTCCTGGCTGGATCCCAGACCAGGTCCAGAAAACTTGTGCTTCAACAGCTTCTATCCTTACCTTTGGATTCTGCAGCCACATCTCCAGCCTCTGCACAGCCATCTGCCGCACCTCTTTGTAACCACAGGTTGCTGTCAGCAGTCGAAGGAGGTTCCTGGAGACATTGTCCATTGGCTGGCGCCGGTTGAGTTGGTCCCGCAGCATGTCTAGGACATATTCCTCCACGCTCTCTACAAGGTCATCATACCTGGGCCACACAAACTGCATTTTATTCACTTCCACACAAGCCAGCTTGGTCACACTTTGCTGTGTCCAGAGATTAGCACACTTTCTTGTTTGTGATATGCATTATATACAAAGAAAATTTACATTTTTCTCCTGGAACCAGTTGTATCTGACGCTCAACTTCCTCTAACAAGTGCGACAGGATAGCAAGTGCAGAGAGAGAACTCCC
The DNA here is from genome assembly GCA_008711295.1 of Anarhynchus alexandrinus. Classification (NCBI taxonomy): domain Eukaryota; kingdom Metazoa; phylum Chordata; class Aves; order Charadriiformes; family Charadriidae; genus Anarhynchus; species Anarhynchus alexandrinus. Next base: position 1,869,034 of record VUYV01000163.1, on the reverse strand, counting down.
TGCCGCAGCACTGCAAGAGTGGGTGAGCACAGACAGATCTGCCACACAGCTGTGTCAGGAGCAGAAGAGGCACTGTACCTGGGCATGAGCTGACCCTCCTGCTCTGGGCTCATCTTCTCCTCTGCAATCAGCAGCTCACTCTGGCTGTCTTCTTCCTCTGTCATGGAAGGGTGTGGGCTACTCCCTAAGAGAGAGCAGCACACAGCATGCTTCATGAGACAACTCTTCTTTCTAGAGATCTTATATGCTCGTGCTTTTATATGCTCAGCTTCTTTCAAGGATCTCCTGCAGCAGCACTGAAGGAGGCCACAACTAGTCGCTTCCTCTCACTGTGTCACATACAGGCACATCCTCCAAGCCCCTTTCACTGCCTGCTCTCAAACACCCCCTAGAAATGAAAAAGCCCCAAAGACAGCAGAAGTAATGCCCGGAACTCAAAACCTGGTCTATGTGACTCCGTCCAGTAACAAACTACTCTCACCAGCCAATAACCTCACCGGCCTCCATCCTCTCCCTACCCCTTTGTTCCTGCTTCCCAAACATCTTCTTACCAGCACTAAGGTCCCCTCCGCTACGTCCAACCTCCCCATGCAAGAGCATGCTCTTAGGAGGCATCTTTGTGTTAAAAGCTGTTTGGATGTTATCCACAAACGTTTTGCAGTGAGGGCTGTCCACCCAGATGCGCTCCCCAAGGGAGTCCTCAATGTAAACCTGCAGAGGAGAACACAAACCATGCTCAAGCCTTTTTTGTACCTGTTAATCAGAGGAGTATTTATGAGCTTCCCAAGTTGGTATTAATTTTCAACATACAGCTGTNCATGGATGAAAAACAGACCAGATGACTGCAGGCAAGTCACATAAGAGCAAAAAACTAAACCATCACACTGACCCTCTCAAGCAGCAAAGCTCATTAAACTTTAGCAAAGATTTTACAACAACTTCTACCACCAAAATATAAAAGCTTGTCTTTTAAGAGCTTAGCCTTTATAAATCAACAGGTTGTGTTAATCCCTATAGACAAACCAGATAGTAAGAAGTCTCTGGGACACTTATATCACCACAGACTGTCAAAGGCATCTCAGAAAAGAGCAGAGATAAGGCAATAAAAGGCAAAGAAGACCACAGTGTTTCAACAACCAGTGATTTTCCTTTTAAAAAAAAAAGGACTCTGTTTTTCTCCCTTGTCAATATAGTACAGGCGCAGACCCCAATTTCTGCCTCCTCCAGCTGCATTCCCCACGCTGGGCAACAGCCCACTGGATACCCCCTTCCCTTGCAGCGGGAATAAATCCTCTGCTTCTATCCTGCCCCCAGCACACACAGCCTTCCCAACCCTGGCCAGTTTTACCCAGTCTGCCCACATTCTGGCAGAAGCCCTCTTGGTTCAACAACCTTGACAAAGATCTCTGGCCAGTTCTCGTCCTCTTCGTAAGCTGCCATGAGAAGGTTGCAGGCCAAGACAGACACAAGGCTATTCCCTTTGGCTTTGAAATTGATGGAGGCATCTCTTCGCAGTAGGCTGCACAGTGCCTGGAATATCATCCACAAAAAATAAATTAAAAAATAATAATCCAGCCATCTTACAAGAAATCATACAGAAAAGCTTTAGAAAAAGACGTACACATTGCAGCAGCTTGCCACAGAGCTATGGTATTGACAAAGACACGCAGACTACGCTCTGGCTTGAGAGCAACTGCAACTATACTGGCAAGCTGGCAGCAACGATGTGTCAGTAATCACAAGAGTCCCGATGCGGCACAGCCCTCACCTCGATAACCCCTTCAGTGGCAAATATGTTTGGTTTGATTTTTGCCAGGTACATGAGACTCAGGTACAGCGTGGTATCAGGTTTGGCCCTGTTCATTTTCAGCTGCTTTGCGGCTCCGCACAGCACTCCCTCAATACGGTCGTCGTTGCCTTCTGCCTCTGCTGCTTCAATTTCATCCAGCAGCACCGTGGGGACAACTGCAATCATCGACACACAGGCGTCATTATTTACTCTCACACAAAATAACCAACGCTGGGATGCTGGCAGGGCCAATCTCCAGGAAAGCAAAGTGTGGAGCAGCTCAACTTTAGCTCCTGCAATTGCTTTTCCCTACCCAATTGCTATTAAAAGTTCTGTTTCACACCCAACAACACCCCTTGATTATTTTTCAGTTGGTCTGTGCTAGAATACTCCTCTAAGAATGAACCGAACACCAGAAAATGGAATGACACTTCAAAAAGCAAGCAATGTTCAGACACAGAGTCTACTCAAGAAATACATGAATAAAATACCACAATCCTGACTCAAAGATTTCCTCTGGGACTCTTTTAGGTGCTGCTATTAAACAGCTATCAGACAGGATGAACACAACCAACAGGAGAGGGGACAAAAGCGTGAGTTCAGCCCTGCATCCAGCAGGGAAACCCTTAAGGACAGCACATAAACCTTAGCGTAGGGGCTTAGAGGAAGGCTCCTGTGCGGAGGCTCTCGGGATGGTAAACTGAACTTTGCATCCTCGCCCGAATCGGCGCCTGTCCCGGCAGAACCGCAGCGAGGCCTCACCTTCGATGGGGATGACAGACGGCTCCTTGATGGAGGGTGAAATGGCTCGCTTCTCCGCCACGGCCGCCTCTGCCAGGCGTCCCAGGGCGCTGAGGGGAGGCGTGGAGGAGAGCTTGGGGCGCTTGGTCAGGCCGGTCAGCCCCGCCGGGCCCGCCAAGGCAGCGGCCGCCTCCCGCTTGCGCTCGGAGGGCAGCCCGGGGGGGGCCGGTTTCAGCAGGGTGACGGCGGTTTTGCCCTCGCCGCTCTGCCCCTTCGAGCCCAGCGCGATGAAGTCTCCCGGTGGCGGGTGCGCTGCGAGGGGGGGGACAGAGGACAGAGGTGACAGTGACAGCACCGGCCCGCGGCCACCGGAGCCCCCCCCAACCCGCCCGGACCCGGCCTACCCTCCCCAGGCCAAGCGGTCGCACCCCGCCGGGACTCACCGGAGGGTTTGGGCACGGCGCTGGGCCGCCGCACGGCGGCCGCCTTCGGCCGGTTCATGGTGCCGCCGAGCACAGACCACCGCCGCCGCCGCTACCCGGAAGCGGAAGTGCTGCCAAACACCCCTCGCTGTTCCTGCTGCCGGAAGGACCGCCCGTCCCGCCCCGCCCCGCGGGAGAGCGCCCCCTGGTGGCGGGAGGGCGCGACGCGGGGGCGCAGTGACACCCCCC
>VUYV01000163.1:1850325-1865547 GCA_008711295.1 Anarhynchus alexandrinus | reverse complement strand
GGAGATCAGGGATTGAAATCGGGTGGCCCCGCAGCATCCAGCCCCCCCCTTCTCCCATGCCACGCCCCCCCCCGTCCCCACGCCACACTCCCAGGACAAGTTCTCCACGTGCCTTTATTGAGGGGGGACCGCGGGCACCCACATCTCGACCCACACTGCCCACCCGGGACCATGCGGGGGGCACCCGGCAGCCAACCACTCCCCCACCCCGTCCCCAGCCATGTGGAGGGGGGCCGCATGGCAGCAGGTGACAGTCCCCACTGCCTCCTCTGTGGTGGCATCCCAGCGTCGAGGGCCGGAGCATGGAGCATCTCGCCGAGGGGTGGTGGGGGTGAGGTGGGGGTGACCCTGCGGCCCCCCACTCACAGCCACTGCAGGGAGAAGCCCTGGCTGAGGCTGAGGCCAAGGTCACTCACGGTGAGAACCTGCAGGAGGAGAGGAGACATTTTGGGGTACAGCCTTGTGCATGCAGAGCATCCTTTCCCCGACCCGGCTTGGCTGAGCTCCGCTCCCCCCTGAACCCCCGACATGGTGGGAGAGCCACCCTGGAGTCCTCACCCACCTCCTCATCCATCAACACTGTGACAAGGGCTGGGAGAGGTGGGACGGAAACCCCCAGGATGGGAACCCCCCAGGACAGGGCACCCCAAGATGAGGCCGTACCTGGTTGTCCAGGTAGGAGAAGGGCCTCTCATGGCCGTTCAGGAGGACCTTGCTGGGTGGCTCCCGCACCCCAAAGATGCTCAGTGTGCCAATGGTGACCTCGGTGGCCTCAGTGCTGGCGTGAAGGACGGTGGAAGTGAAGATGTTCTGCAGGAGGGGATGGAACGAGCTCAAGGTCACCAGACACCATGCCCCCCCCACCCCTGCTCTCCCCACCGTGTCCCACCTGCGTGACGTTGAACACCAGGTAGGAGTAGCTGCCCCGCTCAAAGGTGTCCAGGCTCTCTCCGTCATCCCAGAAGAGGTCCCCCCAGGCAGTGCCACTCTGGGACAAGGCCACGATGAGGCGCAGGGGGTTCCTGCGAGTCACCTCGCTGGTGATCTCCGGTTTCTGGGGTTCAAAGACATGGGTGCTGTAGGGTTGTGAGCACACGGGATGGGGGTCCGGGAGCTGAGGTGCTGGTGGGGACACACAAGCTGTGGGCAGCCTCTGGGGAAGTGATAGGTGGGTGCTCACCTGGGTGGGCAGGATTGCACCCTCCCGGACATGCAGGTTGAGGTGCTCCAGGGGAGCTGGCATCTTCAGCATCTCTCCGCTGCTGTTCACCGAGAAGCCCTGGGCAGGCGGCGAGAGACACAGGCATGAGAGGGTCGGGGGCACGATGGGGGACTCGGGCACAGGTCTGGGGAGCAGCCATCCCCACCCCTTCCTCCACTGGGGCTTGCTGGGCTCAGCTGAGGCTTCCCACCCGCAGCCCCGAGACGGCTGAGCGAGGACCATGCGGCCCCCAGCCAAGCGCTGGGGTGCTCCTCACCGTGTAGAAGTTGTACCACACGCCTCGGGGGACATAGCCCGTGACCGAGTCCACCCCGGGGTCCAGCACCGGTGTCACCAGCAGGCTCCGGCCCCACAGGAACTGCCTGTCCAGCCCCAAGGTGGCCACATCCTGGGGGAACCTGCGGCAGGATGGAGATGCCGCTGGGATCGGCCGCTTCTCCGTGGTCCAACCTAAGCATCTCCCCAGCTCCCGGTGGGGATGCTCTTACTCAAAGAACAAAGGCCGCGCTACGGTGTCCCCTTGCAGGTGGGCACGGTGGAACAGGGTGTAGAGGAAGGGCAGGAGGGAATAGCGGGTCAGCAGCACATTCTTCATGGCCGTCCTCGCTGCAGGGCTGAACACTGTCGGGTCCTGGGCCTGGGGGAGATGTGGGGAGTCAGCAGCCGTCCCATCCCCGACCCCACCAGGCATCCCCATTGCCCCTGCCCTCCCACATCCCACATCCCGCATCCCGCATCCCACCCCTGGCATGCCTCCCACCGGGCACGCCGCCCTCGACCTTCTCGTTCTGGCTGTTGTGGTTGCGGGCGAAGGGGTAGAAGGCACCGAGCTGCATCCAGCGGGTGCACAGCTCCTCCGAGGTGCTGCCAGAGAAGCCGCAGATGTCCGCCCCGACCAGAGGGATGCCGAAGAGGCTGAAGCTCAGCAGCCCTGCGGGCAGGGATGGTCAGCAGGGTACAGGGAGTTTTGGAGATGTCTCCAAACAAGCAGAGAGCTTGATGGAGCTGGGGGTGCTGGTGTGTGGGGGGGTGTCTGCGTGCAGCTCATGCCACCCACCTGGGATGGAGTAATACATGTCCTTCCACTGGCTCCGGTTGTCACCCAGCCAGTGCCCTGAGTACTGGCCCTGGCTGGGGAAGGTGGAGCGGGAGATGACGAAGGGGCGCTTCCCCTGGATCTGGATCAAGGCACTGGAAAACAACGGGGAGAGCCAGGGGCAGGAGGTGAGAGCAGCCCCCCAGGAGTTCACCTTATCCCACAAGAGTGGAGGGAAAGTTCCAGCCCCATGGCTGCCCTGCGGTGCCGGAGGGTCAGCCTGAGTGGTACGGTGAAGGCTGAGCACCAGGACCAACCATCCCTCCTGGAGCGGTGTTGGTTCCCCTCCTCTGCCGGGTTATTCCCATCCTGGGGGCTGTGAGCAGCCAGAGCATCTCCCCTTTGGGTCAGGCACTCAAATCATAGGACAAGGGGTAATGGCTTTAAACTAAAAGAGGGAAGGTTTAGACTTGGTATAAGGAAGAAATTTTTTACACTGAGGGTGGTGAGACACTGGCCCAGGTTGCCCAGAGAGGTGGTGGATGCCCCATCCCTGGAGACATTCCAGGTCAGGTTGGATGGGGCTTTGAGCAACCTGGACTAGTTGAAGACGTCCCTGCTCAGGGCAGGAGGGGTTGGACTAGATGGCCTTTAAAGGTCCCTTCCAACCCAAACTATTCTACGATTCTGTGAAATCCTTGTCCTTTTCCTACACAGCGGGATTTTGTCCCATCCCATCCCCAGGCCAGCGGGAAGCGGGATGCTCGGGTACCTTGCCGTGGCTTTGGCTTCCATCAGCCCGTAGAGGTTGTGGAGGTTGTAGTGCACCGAGGCTTTCTGCTTGGCCGAGGCACACACCGTCTTTGCAGAGAGGGAATCGCCCAGCACGGCTGCCCGGAGAGAGAGTCCCCGTTAGCACGCGGTGATGGGGGGCTGCAGGGGAGGTGAACCTCCCCATGCTTGCCGGCTCTGGGCCAGCCCTTCTGCACACAGGAGCCAACCATCGCCATCAACCGAAAGCTCAAGCAGATGGTCCCACCCTGCACCCTGACACAACCCCGACAAGCGTGCAAGGCTTGGGCATGGACACCAGCATATGCAAGTAGGGATGGAAACATTCGGGGTATCGAACGGAGACACGATGTCTCTTAAAAGTGGTTTTCTCGCAGAGCACTCGGCTGCCAGCGATCTCAAAGCACGCGGTACCTACCAGCACAGCCTTGTATCTCATCTCCCTCCTTACCCGGGGTGTACGGTGGGCTGTCGAGCTCTCCTGGGGGGCAGCCATCTTCAGACCCATCCATGAAGTTGGAAGGCTCATTCATGTCCTAAGCAAAGAAAATCATGGAGCGTTTTCAAGGGGAAGGTTTTGGGGATTTGTGGATAAACCTGGAAAAGCTCCATTTGAGGGACAGACGGTCCTGCCAGGACACACACTGGGTGCGAGCCAAGCTGCTGGCAGGGAGTGACCCGGGAGGGGGCAAGGAGGGACTTACGATCCAGAGGCCGTCGAAGGGCACATGGGCATGGAAGCGCTGCAGGTTCTCCAGCCACCACTGTTGCGTGTCCGGGTTGGAGAAGTCTGCGAAGGCAGTGAAGCCGGGCCAGACCTGCGGGGACACCCCAAACCCACGGGTTTGGCAGGCAGGCAGCTTGCCAGGGGGCCACCGCAGGTCACAGTGTGCCACGGGGCTGTGAGCGTGCCGAAGGATCAGGGGGTGAAACGGGCAATAAAACAGAAGATGAAGCCAGGCTGACTGCTCCGAGTGCTGGATACTGCGCGCGCAGCATCCCTCCGGCCCCCGTGGTACCCAAGAGCCTCAGGGTGCTGCGACCCCTCCGCCGCTCGGCGGGCAGCAGCGGCTGATGGAGCGGCTGCTCTGCCTCTGCTTGCACAAGCCCTGACACCGGCCGGGCCAGGGCACGTCAGGGAAGAGCTGCGATTTTTCTGCGTTTTGCCACGCTCCAGGAATTTTAGCCAATTCATTTTTCCCCATGTTTTCAGGCGGCATTAAAAGTCCCCTCCTTGTAGACGGGGAGGGAGAGCCAGCGGGAGCAAACGCGGGGGACAAACGGGGAGGGAAATGCTGTGGAGCAGATCCGGAGGTGCGTGTCCATCACGGACAACCACCCCTCACCCCAGAAACGGGAAGGGAGAGAAATCAGATGACCGGCCTTGGGCAGCACCGCCGACTCCGTTAAGCTCATATGACTTCCACGGGCTCCTCCGCAGGGGCAGGGGCTGGCTCCCGGGGCCGGTGGAGACGCCGGGAGGTGACACACGAGGCCGAGGGCTGAGCCAGGCTCTGGCAATCATCCCGGAGAGGTTCCTCGGCCGCTTGGCTTTCCCTCCAGCACGAGGGATGAAATCCCTGCTATTGCACAACCCCGCAGGACTGGGATTTCCCCCCGGAGCTCCTCACCTGCCCGATGAGTGGCTGCCCTTGGGTGGTGTTGAGGAACAAGCCCCGTTTCAAGCCTTCATCGAAAGGCCAGTAGGAGCCATGAGGGTTGGTGCTGCTGATGCCGGGATCCTGGGGACGGAGCAGAGGGTTAGCACCTTTCCCGGCAGACCGTGGCCCCTTCCCCCCGGCAGGCTGGCGTGATTCAGAGAAGATGACAACCCAGACGGGGTCAGCCAGAGCCCACACACAGCGGCTGTTTCCCCCAAGGGGAACAGAAACTTGCTTTAACACTTCCAGGCATGTTTTCTAAAATGCCACTTCTGCAAGTCCCCAGGACCCGTTAGGGCGTTTTGGGGAGGGGGGGACAAATACAAGAAATCTTGCACTTATGCAAGAAATGTCAGCTACAACAGGAGGTCAACGGGGAGAGAACCCGACCTTTCCCTCCCCAGGACCCGCCAGTCCCCACCACCCTCAGCCAGCAGAACCTGCACCCCCTTTCCATGCAGAGGGAAGAAGGGAGATGACAGCCGGGTCATGAGATCCCAGCGCTCGTGGGGATGTGGGGGCACCCACGCCGAGCACCCACGAGTTAAACAGCCTGACCCGCAGTTCCTCCATCCTTTCGCCCACGGGGGACAGGGGCATCCTTGTACTCCTGCGGCAGGCAGGAGGACGGCACGAGAACCTGGCCCGTGTCTGCACGGTCCCCGCGTTAGGGGGATTTCCAGTGGCAGTTTACAGCTGCCTGCCCAGCACTGGGGACCGACCTCGGATAAAAATCCCCGAGGACCAGGGATGACCAGCTGGGACCACGACTATCCCTTACGCCTCTGCCTTGCGTCCCGGCTCTGCAGCAAAGACAGCACAGGGCGGGGAAGGAAAGGGAATACCAAGATCATAACGTAGCGCTGCCCGTGTTTGTGGAGGTCTTCCACCAGCGAGGGGAGGGAGGCAAACTTCTGGGGATCAACGGTGAAGTCCCGGTACCCGTCCATGTAATCGATGTCATTCCACTGTGCATCCTGCGGGACAGAGGCTCAGGGATGGGTGACAGAGCCCGGACCTCCCTCTCCACAGGTCCTGGGGTGTTACCTGGGGGATTTGGTAGTTCCTCATGGCTCTCGCGGTCTGCCAGGTCTCGTTGCTGGATCCGTAGCCCCAGCGGCAGAGGTGGAAGCCGAGCGCCCAGAGGGGCGGCATGGCTGGGAAACCTGCAGCAAGAGAGCAGGAGCACAGATGGGGTACCCCGAGATGACAGCAGCATCTCAAAAAGATGGGAGGGGAAGGGGAGAAGGGGGAAAGGAGGTGACCGCTGAGCCTTGAGGCTGGGATGGGATGGCTGGGGATGAGGGACCTTTCCCCAACTGGGAAGACTGGGGATGGTGGTGAAGCTGGGGTGAGACAGGGATGGGGGCGTGGGGAAGGTGCCCACAGATGGCCACGTTGGGGTGCGGACTCTTACCTATCACCTGCTGGTACTGCTGGATGACCATGTTGGGATCGGGCCCCAGGAAGATGTAAAAATCCAGCACCCCCCCGATGGTCCTCCAGGTCAGGCCCGGAGCGGGCTGCAGGGCCACCTCTTTGTAGGGATGGGGAAGAGAAAAAGACGGTGAGGATTGGGAAGCAACCCCCCGACCCCGACCGCCGCAGCAGGGACCAGGCAGCGCCACAGGCAACGCTCAGCCTCCAGCAGGGGAACGGAGAAAACCCTGCCTTGCGCTCAGCGGATGCTAAACGGGCGCCTGGAGGCTTAAATCATCGCACCTGGGGGAGATCGCCGATTTACCCCGGGGGAGAAAGCTCACTATCTTAAAAATTTGCTCTTTAAGCCCAAAGCTGTGCCATTCTCCCACCTTCCACTTACAGACCACGCGCACGCAGGGCTTTCCTTCACGTCCTCCCCGCAAATCCCCTCCTAAGCCAACTGAGAGCTACTTGTACGAGCGAGCCCGCGGGAGCGAGAGCTTTCCCGGGAAGGGTTTTTCACACGAATGAGCCCTTGAACCTCAGCTCAGGTGGCCGCATCTCCCCTGAGCCCCTCCTCGGGAGCATCGCCGCAGTAAAGCCGAGCGCAGCTGGAGCCGCGACAGCCCCGCCATGTGCAGCATCGTCCCAGCTGGCCGCGAGCGGCGGCTGCTGGGAGGGACTGGTGGTCGCCGGTGCCGTCCCCGACACGGCAGGAGCCCGCGGGAGCTGCCGCGTTATCAGCTGGCACACACGGGAGGATCCCACGGCCACAGCCGGCACGGCACAGCTGGGAAGAGCGCGGGCGGCATTCGGCATCCCCGGCTGCGCCCCAGCCGTGCCGCGCCGCCGGGCCCGGGGGCAAAGCCGTTTCGGGCGGAGGGGGAACAGGCACGGACCCGCAGGCAAGGGACTTGCTTTTCTGATGGCAACTCAGCAGCTGGGCATGTGGTTAAACTGCTCGGCAGTTGCTAAAGAGCCTCCCCGTAGCCAGGAAACAGATGGCTACGCTCAATAACGGAGCCATCAAACCACATCTTTCCCTTTTACGGCTTCCTCTCGCCCCAAGTTCCCAAACGGGCTGCTCCGGCTTCTCCCATCTGTCCCCACCTGCCAGGTCCTCCTCCAGGGACGAGCCAGCCGGGGTGCCCCGGGACACCTACCCATCGCGTTGCTGTTGAGGAGGAAAACCCCGTGAGCATCTCCGCCCTCCTCCATCAGCAGGTAGAAGGGGTGGGCGCCGTAGAGGTTGAACGTTTCCTGCAACGAGGAGGTGCCGGGTGAGAGAGCAGCCCCCGGGGAGAGCCCCGTGTCACCGGGGGCGAATAAATGGCCCCGAGTTGCACCTGCTGCCACCACCTAACCAGGCATCTGTCACCCCCTCCGTGGAGGACAAGGAGAGGGATGAGGATGGTGAGGGGTCTGGAGGACAAGTCTTATGAGGAACAACTGAGGGAACTGGGGGTGTTCAGCCTGGAGAAGAGGAGGCTGAGGGGAGACCTTATCACCCTCTACAACTACTTGAAAGAAGGTTGTAGAGAGGTGGGGGCTGACCTCTTCTCCCTGGTGACAAGTGATAGGACGAGAGGAAACACGTTCATAGAATCATAGAATCATAGAATCATAGAATGGTTTAGGTTGGAAAGGACCTTGAAGATCATCGAGTCCCAACCCCCCTGCCACAGGCAGGGACACCTCCCACCACACCAGGCTGCCCAAGGCCACGTCCAGCNAAGGCCGCAATAAGATCTCCCCGGAGCCTTCTCTTCTCCAGGCTGAACAGCCCCAACTCTTTCAGCCTCTCCTCATAGGAGAGGTGCTCCAGCCCTCGGATCATCCTCGTGGCTCTCCTCTGGACACGCTCCAGCAGGTCCATGTCCTGTTCAAGTTGTGCCACGGGAGGTTTAGATTGGATATTAAGAAAATTTTTTTCACTGAAAGGGTTATCAAACATTGGAAGAGGCTGCCCAGGGAGGGGGTGGATTTGCCATCCCTGGAGGTGTTTAAAAAAAAGGGTAGATGTGGTACTTGGGGACGTGGTTTAGAAGTGGTTTTGTCAGGGTAGGTTAATGGTTGGACTTGATGATCTTAAAGGTCCCTTCCAACCTCAGTGATTCTATGATTCTATGGTTTCGGAGCTGGCGCTGAAGGTCACGGGAGGCTGCTGGGGTGGGCGAGGGGGAAACATCCCGCCTCGCCGCAACCTGTTGCACGAGCAGAAGGGTGGAGTGGAAAACACGTGGGGCCCTCCAAGTGCCAAGAGGGTTTTGCAATTGCTCTGAAATCCTCCCTGGCACATATCTGCCCATCGGCCTCGACCACCCCCCGCCTCTCCCAGTGCCACTGCCCACCCCTCTACCACCTTTTCCCAGGGCTTGTCCAATGCACTGGAGAGCGGTACCCCCCGTCCTCGCCCCCTGCACCCCCGCGGGGAGGGGCGGGATGGAGACGGTACCGTGGGAGAGACGTCGCGTGCCCACAGCGTGAGGGTGTTCCAATCCAGGCTGTGCAGGAGGGTGCCACGGTGCTCCCCCAGCCCATAGAGGAACCTGGACGGCAGCGATGTGGCTATCTGGAGAAACTGGTCAGCGAAGATCAAGGGGGCCACGGTGGTGTTGAGCCTGCCAGGGTGACACCGAGGGAGAGAGGAGTCAAGAGGGGATGCTGGGATCCATCTGGATCCATTTGCCCACCACCAATTGACCCTTTCCCTCTCAAAGAGGCCCAGGGGCCAGCGTGGCGGCGTGCGTCCCACCCTGCAGCCACCCCCAACGCTTTGGTGGCAAATTCAGCCCGAGCCTGAACCAGCCTGACCCAGCACGGCGCCGCTTTGCCTTTGACACCAGAAGTTTCCACCCAGGTTATTATTAACCGCAGAGGCGACACGGCGGTGGGGGTTTTTCAGCCTGTCGTCGCCGATAAGGAGCTGCCGAGTAAAGTACGGACCACAGGCACCAGCAAACGGGAAGGGGGAGGAAAGGATGGGATCTCAAAACACCCCGGCCATACATGGACCAGCCAGCCGTTGGTGCTGACCAACAGCTTCGTGTGGGCTAAGCCACGGAGGTGACTGAGAGCAGCGCAGCAAAGCCACCCACAGCCCTTTTCCACAAAAAGCCTGGAGCTGTGGGTGGCCCTATAGCTTGGACAGCCAGGGAAACCCAAAAGCAGGATGAAACAGGCAAAGCCACAACCCTTTGGTGGCTCTTTCCCCAAGTCACCAGGTCCCTTATTGGTGACATGCCAGGGACCTGCACAATGTTTGGCTGCTGTAGGACCTGGTGAGGAATTAGGGCACTGGGAGATTTTTGGAGGGGTGCTGATCGCACCCAGCCCTGCCACAGCCACAGCGAGCATGTGGCCGGCCCGTGGGGCTGGGAAGCCACGTGCTGCTGCATCTCCACGTGAGCACTGCTGGAAAGATGAAGACAAAGAGTAATTATTGGCTGGAGATCCCACAGTGTGGTTTTCCCTAAGGAAAAACCTCTGGGAAGCATGCTGGAGCCTGCTTAGGGTGGGATGAGCATTCCCCCACTCGCTGTGGGATGCGGAGGTGGGTTCTTACAGCACTGTCCCCGTCGCCCTGCGCCGCAGCAGCACCCCAAAGGGCTCCCAGGAGAAATCCAGGCTGTAGATGGGGTTTTCTGCTTTCTTCGTGGCCCGGGGAACATCGAGGGGAACCTCATACCGCGGGTTGGCCGCATCTGTTATCTGCAAAAGGGAGAAAACGCGCTTTAAGGACCAGCAAAGCAGGAGGACAAAGGGTTAGAGATGCTCATTGAGGACACATACAGCCATGCCTGGAGCATGGTAGCTTCCAGCCCCGGTCTGAGCAGGGGATGGTCACCTATAGAGGTGGGATGGAGGGTGCAGGGGTGCAGGAGCACGGTCCTGAGCTCTGGAGGAGCTCACCTTGATGTGCAGCCGCGTGTCTGTCTCAAACTCTACATCCAGCCTCAACATCTCGATGTCCCGGGGGTAATAGGCCTTCTCCCTCCGCATCAGCAGCCCCACCATGCCCAGCGCCGTCTGGTTGAGGCTCTCCAGGGTGTAGCTGGGGAAGTCGGGGGGGTAGAAGCACCAGGGCACCCCCCGCTTGCCCCCCGCCGGCGGGGGGCTCTCGATGAAGCAGCACCCTCGGCTTTCGCAGAGCTCCTGGGTGACCACCACGTGCCGCTCCGGGTAGCAGTCAAAGCGATGGTTTTCGGGTACCAGGAGACATTTGGGGGGCAGCGCGGGTCTGGGCCAGCCCCCCGATACCTGCTGCAGCACCCAGACGGTGAGGGCGCTCAGCAGCACGGCGGCCACCAGCAGCCCACTGCCCACCCACCACGGGGCCAGCTTCCCGCGGCCGGTGGGCGTCGAGGCGGCTCCTTCCTCCTCCACCCGACATGCCACCGGCTGCGGCACCGCCGTCGTCAGCTTCTGGTACGACTTCATCGTCCTGATGCTGGAGCGAGGGGGAGATGGAGGCAAGTGTGAAGGAGTCGGAGGGGGAGAGCTCGCTGAGCATCGAGGACGGCTTCCCCGCTCCCGACACCCACGGTTTTGGCAGAGCCTGCCCGCCTCGGCACCCTGCACCGTGATGTCTACGCCCTTGGCGTGGATGCAAACTCGGCAAAGGATGGCTTTGCCAGGGTCGGGTGGTCCTGACCCTGCCGGGCTGTGGGGAGACGATGCCTCATCACTCTCCTGCAGCCTCAAGGGACAAAGTGCCACCCGCCTTGAACCCCACCTGCTCCCGGGGTGGGGAGAGCAGCAGAGCGGCCCCTCAAGGAGTTTTTCCCGGGTCTGAATTTATGGGCTGCAGCGTTTCTGGAAGCTGCGAGCAAAACCGAGCTCCCTCTGCCCGTCGGAGCAGAGCCGTGGTGTTGGGAACCGCGGCTCCAAGGTGCATAGCACTCTGCTCCGAGCATCCTCTGCCGGCACCCAAAGCCCTGAGTCAGAGGTTTTCGCCCTGGGAAGAGCTGGAGGAGGGATGACAGGGAATGTGCTGTCAGTTTTTGCCTCCCACTGATAAAATCTGATTTTAACAATCTCTCAGGCAAACATCTCCCGGACCGTAAGCGAAGGAGACCCCCACGCTTAAGAGATCCCAGCACCTTAAATAAGAGAGACAAGTTTCTTCTCGCCATCTCCTGCCCGAGCCAGAGCCGCTCGGACCCCTCTCCCCTCCGCCCTGCGATCTGCAAGACCTCCGCGAAACGGCATTCCCCAAAAAGCGGCTTTTATTCCCCGGCAGCTCTCCCCGCAGCTCCGGCCCCAAAATGCCTCACCCCGGCCGGGGCCTGGCTCCGAAGCCACCCCTGAGCATCATCCCCCCTGCAGCCCCACGCAGCCTTCATGCAGTGGCCGGTCCCTTCCCCACGCGTGGGTGGCTCCGGGGGAGGGTGGGGGGTGGCAGCACCCACCCGCCGCGGCCGGCCAGCACCTTCGCCCCCTCTTCCCCACCCCCCCGCGGGGACCTCGGCATGCCACCAGCCCATGCACCCGTGCTCATGCCAGGCCGCCCCTGCGATGCCACCCTGCAGCGGTGGCACTCGGGGAGGAGGGGACACACGGGCCGCCCAGGCAGCGCCTGCAGCCGGGGGGGTGTCCCAGCCCGGCCCGGGGAGGCCCCGCGCCCCGGGACCCCCCCCCCCGCCCGGCCCTGCCAGGCGCTTACATACACGTGTCTCCTCTTGACATTGTGGCTGCGGGCAGGCGGCAGGCAGCGGGCAGGCAGAGGGCAGGCAGCGGGCAGGGCTCCCTGCCGCCGCAGCTCTGCCCGCTCTACCGTAAACACCCGACAAGATGCGCCGCCTCCTACCGCTCCTCCCTAGTAGCAGCGCCTCCACACACGCGCCTCTCCGGCGACTTCCGCGGCGCTCCTCTGGTTTGTGTGCTTTGTTGGGTTTTGGGTTTGGTTTTTTTTTGTTTGTTTGTTTGTTTGTTTTATTGTTTGTTTTTAGTTTGGTTTTTTGTTTTGTTTTGTTTTAAATATATGTATCTACACTCAATGCTTTTTGAAGCCCCGAGGTGGAGAATATAGGAGATTAGCCATTTTTTAGGTTTTCCCCAACCAGGGTCTCAAACCCCAGAGGATTAATGCCCCTACCCTCCTTTTAGGGTGAGAGCACTTCACCCAAAGCAGCGTCCAAGAGGTGGCTGGGCTGAATCCTGCACCGAGGCTTCAGGGAATCGTGATACCGCACATGTTTTGAGCACACAGCAGGTGGGCTAGACCCCCAAACCCCAAACACATCCCAAAACAAAGCCCTTTTTCTATCCAGGTTTTCACCAGAGGTCCTTTCACTCATGTTCATCTGGTTAACGAGTGTATATAATTGCACGTGCCCTGCCCAGGCTTTCCCACTCCCAGGGCACCGAAGAGCTGCTCCTTGTTTACTATCGAAGGCCACTGCAGTCTAAAGGTCAGCAGCAAAGGACAACAGACCTTTGGAGCAGAGCTGCTTTCCCCACGGAATGAAAACAAAAAAAGTAAGAGCTGTTATGAACAGGACAATTCACCCAGAAACAGAATTTCAGGCGCCACGACCCCCCTGTGCCACACGCGATCTGTCAAACCCATGTTGTTGCAAAGACAGGGGCAAATACCTCAATTCTGGCGAGCCCCATGCACGGGGCTGTCACCACGGAGGGTGAGACCCCCACCTGGGACGCAGCCAGCCCATCCCTCCTCATTCGGGGACCACCAGCTCATGGATATCTGCCTGGGATGATGCAGGACGGCTCCGGCCACTCCTGGTTATTACCATCCATGAGGAGGAAGGGCACGGGGGCAGGTGGCCGCGCTGGGGACATGGTGGTTCCAAGGATCCCACACCAGCACCCCTCTCCTTGCTTGTCTTGGCTCTCTGAGCCACCAGACCTCCCCCCCTCCCAGGGCGTAAAGGAGATCTGGAGACAAACCTCAGTGGCATCAATGAGGACCCCGCGCCCGGAGCAGGTTTCCAACCAGAGTCTGCAGATCTGGGAGAGGTGAAGGCGGACGCCGGTGCAGTCACACTGGGCAGCAGCTTCGTGTCATCACCTGGGAGATTTAATCAACCTCATTAGCTCAGTCCCAATAAAAAATAGGGGTTTCTTAATGGTGGGGTGGTGCACCTGCCCAAACCCTGCTTCCACCAGGGCTTGCTCTGGCCGCACGGCCCCGGGGGCTGTGGCAGACGTGGGGCTCCCCATGTTTTGCAGCTCACATTGTGCAAAGGGAGCCATGAAAGACGGGATCTTAGTCAAAGGCTCAACTATGGCCCTTAGATCTGCTCCAAGCAGGATATTTGGCCCAGAGGCTGGAAAGCACAAATTGCACAGGGCCGACAGGGATTTTCTAATATGTTTACGAACACAAAAAAATCAAAGGGAGCCCAGTTTCGATGGAGGCCGTTGGGTTTGGTCAACCACCCCTGTTATTACACCCTTTTTTTTTTTTTTTTGAGGCATTTTCATCATTGTTAGATGCTCTCGGCGTCCAAAACACCGCTCACGCCACTGGGGCCAGGGTGTTGTGTTAGCAGCTCTCGGGATTGCACAAGGAAAGTGCAAGGAGTGGGTGCAGGACCTGCCCCCGGGGCAGGATTTGGCCCTGCAGTGGTGCTCAGGGGTGCTCTGAGGGGTGCTCTGAGACCTGGTAGTGCTGGGGTGAAGGCTGGTGGAGCGGGGCAAGCCCTGCCATGGAGCACTGGGGGTCAAAATAACCCCCTGAGCACCCCCGAGAACCTCATGGTGTCAAGGACACGTTCCCCCACTGCAAACCTACCCACCCACGTGTGTGTGCGTGGAGGGTGTAAAACCCCATGGCCACACCATGCCCCCTGCCACGGAGCACTGGGGGCCCAAAGGATCTCTTGAGCACCCCTGAAAGCCTCACAGTGTCGGGGACACGTTCCCACACTGCAAACCTACCCACCCACGTGTGTGTGCGTGGAGGGTGTAAAACCCCATGGCCACACCATGCCCCCTGCCACGGAGCACTGGGGGCCCAAACAACCCCTTGAGCACCCCCGAAAGCCTCACAGTGTCTGGGACACGTTCCCACACTGCAAACCCACCCACCCACGTGTGTGTGTGTGTGTAGGGTGTAAAACCCTACGGCCACACCATGCCCCCTGACATGGAGCACCGGGGACCCAAACGACCCCTTGAGCACCCCCGAAAGCCTCACAGTGTCTGGGACACGTTCCCACACCGCAAACCCACCCACCCACGTGTGTGTGTGTGTGTGTAGGGTGTAAAACCCCACGGCCACACCGCACCCCCTGACATGGAGCACCGGGGGCCAAAACGACCCTTGAGCACCCCCAAGAGCCTCACGGTGTCTGGGACACGTTCCCCACCCATGGGGTGTGGTGTGGGTGTGGGGGGTGTGTGGGGGTACGTGTGTGTGTGTAAAACCCCACGGCCACACCGCGCCCCCTGCCACGGAGAACCGGCGACCCAAACAACCCCTTGAGCACCCCCGAGAGCCTCACGGTGTAGAGGACACATTCCCCACCCGTGGGGTGTAGCGTGGGTGTGTGTGTGGGGGGTGTGACTGTGTGTGTGTAAAACCCCACGGCCACGCCGCACCCCCTGCCACGGAGAACCAGGGACGAAAACAACCCCTTGAGCATCCCCCAGAGCCTCACGATGTCCGGGACACATTCCCCACCCGTGGGGTGCAGTGGCGGGGGGTGGGGGTGTAAAACCCCACGGCCACACCACACCCCCTCTGCCACGGAGAACCGGCGACCCAAACAACCCCTTGAGCACCCCCGAGAGCCTCACGGTGTCGAGGACACGTTCCCCTGGCGTGGGGCGGTGTGTGTGTGTGTGTGTGCGCGTGTAAAACCCCACGGCCACACCGCGCCCCACCCCCCCCCGGGCCGTGGACAGCGCGGCCGCCGGGAAGAAGCGGTGGGCGTGGCTACGCGCCGAAGCCCCGCCCCCTCTCCCCTCTCCCGCGCCATGAATGAACGGGGCGGGCGTGGCCCGGGGGAGGGAAGGTGAGGTAGCGCGCGCGCGCGCGCCGCGTCACGTCACGGCCGGGTGGGCGGCGCCGCGGCGGGATGACGCGCGGCGTTGACGCGCCATGCCGGAAGCGGCGGGGG